>JAJLZM010000287.1:0-48245 GCA_030572235.1 Ambrosiozyma kamigamensis
ATTGGTTATAAAGATCTTATGTACTTTATTTAACTATATACCCATTTACTACTATCATATCATCTGAACTTCATTTACTTTTTTATGTTTGCATTATATTGTTTCCTTTCGCCGTTGCTTCCTTCTTATTTTACTGTTCTTTTTTTGTGGCTTATACGTTATTACTCCCTTTTGGTTTGGGTGTTTTTTTTATGAATTATATTATATTCAAGGTTAATCGCTTTTTGTTTTACTAATAAATATTTATGTATTTTTTTTTTTTTGGTTAATTATATACAACTCTATTTACAATATATACTATACTATATACGCAGCATTAATTTATATATAGAAAATGGTTTAATTCTTCTTTTTAATTTGATTCTTTTTATTCTTCTTTGAATCTTTTTTAACAATTGTTGGTGTTGATTTATCACTAACAATATTTTTAATTTTTTCAATATCTTCTAAAATCAATTTACCTTTTGATTTAGCTCTCCAACCAAATCCTAATTCTCTTTTTAATTTATCTTCATTTTCTTTTTTCAACTTTAACATATCTGCATACATTGCATCAATATTTTTTGAATTTTCAACTTTTTCAATTGAATCATTTGAAAATAATAAATCAAACATTCTACCATCACCCCAAAAGAAACCTTTTCTATCAACAACAAATGGAAATTTTTTATTTTGTTCTCTTAAAAAAAAGAAGAATGATGAATCATTAACACCATAAAATCCTTTACCTGAGTAAATTTTTGCAGTCATTGATTTTCTTAATTCTTTTAATGGCATTATACGAATTGGTGATGGACGATTAGGTATGATTGGATGAGTTGTAAATTTAACAAAAGGTTCTTTACCATTACCGCCAGGTAAATACCAAATTCTTCTAATTAATCTTGATGGAAATAAAGCAAAGAAAGCACCAACTAAAAATGGCATACCAGCACAAAATGCAATGATTAAAGAATGCATTATAAATTGCATGTTATTCTGTAAATCAGTTAAATTCATATCATTTTCTGAAAAGATACGGTCAGCTAAAGTAGTACCAATAGAAAAGGCATTAATTGAATAAATTATAAAAACTAATGCAAATGCATAACAAGCAACAAAATATAATCTATGTGGTTCGGCTTCATATATTAATTCAGGTTCACGTTTATGTAACAAATATTCATACATTTTAACTAGAGGGTACTTGTTAGGCTCAGGAACACCAGGTCTTGGTAATAATGTTGGAATTGCTTCTTTATCAAATTTTAATGAACTTGGAAATCGATCTTGTAATGTATTTGTTTGTGGTTTTTCACCTGGGATTCTTCTTGAAATGATTTGTTGTTTTTCATAAACTTCTGCTGGGATTTCATTATGAACAGGTTGCTTTTGGATTTGATTGTTTTGTTGTGAATTAGGAGATGGGATATTTGAATTGAATCTTAAAGATAAGAATTTGTAGGAGGGGTTGAAAGATGTAGTTTGTCTCAATATTTGAGGTCTTGATCTGAGACAAAGAGACGATATTGATATAGATCTCTTGAATATTAGAGAGCAGCTGACCCCGCTGAGTGGTCTTAGAAGCAGCATTTGTTGGTTGTGAAATCAGTGCTTTTAAAGGTGTAAAAAACAGGTGAAAAAAAGTGTTGAAGTAGATTTCGAGGAGGTTCACTCTGAGCGGCGGTTTTTCGTCTTTTTTGGTCTTTTCAGGCCAACCATGAGCAGCAACAAGAACCTCCACCTCGATAAGACCTCAGATAGAAGGCTAGCAGCAGCGTCCCAGCCGTCAAGATACTTGAACAGCACGCAGGAGCTGTCCATCAAAGACTCTGTCCATTTGCAGCATTCAGTGGAGTTATTCAAAGAGATTAAAGATAAGAAACTGAATCCTGAGAAATACGTTAGCAAGAATAAAGCTGTTGAGAGAATCAATCCAAAGACAGGTGAAAAATGGCTGGATAACACATTGACTGACTGGAATCCAAGTCATTTCAGATTATTCATCGGAAATTTAGGTGACGAGGTTACAGAAGAGTTACTATTTAAAACATTTATCAAATATCCTTCATTATCAAAAGTTAAAGTTCCTAGATCACTTAAAGATGAGAAGAAAAACAAAGGTTTTGGTTTTATTTCATTTGCTGAAGCTACTGATTGTTTACAGTGTTTTAAAGAAATGAATGGTAAATATGTTGGTTCAAAGCCTATTGAATTAAGTAGGGCAAAAACTGAAATTGGTAAAACTGTTAATATTCAAAATCAAAAAAGAAAGAATAAGAATAAAAGAAAAACATTAGTTTAATAATAGTTTTGGGTGATGGATTTAGAATATTTAATTTATTTATATAGAAAAAAAAAATCAAATGCTAGAGAGCTAGCTTGTATAATTAATAGCTATGTACTAATTATTTAATGATAAATAAAAACCGGATATGAAAAATAATGCAAGGATAAAAAAGAACTGAAAAAAAAAATTAAGAGAAACGTAATATACAAAGAATTGAAGACAGTAACCAATACTGTATGTAAAAAAAAAACTATTAAAAATTAAAAAGTTAATGCAAGTATATCCCCTAATAACCGTTCCTCTTCAGAACCTTTATTAAATTTGCCAGAAAGCGATTCCAGATGTTCTTGGAAACTTCTCAAAGTTGGAGTTAATGGACGACAGTTTAAAAAAATACATTTCAAGAAAGACAAGATATTAATATTATCAAATTTATTAGATTTAATTTTGTCTAATAATATATTCAAAATAGCAGATGAAGTAGATAACTTTCTTAGAATTTGGGAATCATGGAATGTTCCATATGGTATAATTTCAAGAAACAATTGAATTAATGAATCAAAACCTTCATCAATTTTAAGATTTTGAATAAACTCTAATGATTTATTAATATGTGAATTCAGAAATTGATTGAACACTCCTTCTTCGCTAACATCAATTATTTTCTTTAGTTGTTGAATTGAATAATTTCTATATTTTGGTAAGTTGATTGCTGTAATATAAAATCCAATTTTAAACTCAATCGATAACTCTTTTGAAGATTCTCTGAAAAGTCTATTAATGATTCTAATCAATTTATCTTTGAATTGAGATAATTCAGGAAATTTATTGATAGCTGAATATAAGATATTAAACAATTCGTATCCATTGTTATTACGATCTAAAATTTGTAATGTTTCGTTAGGAAATGATTTTGAAATTGAATCAAAGTAAGCAATAGAGTTCTTAATTAAGGATTCATAATATTGATAAACTATTAAAGGACTATTAGAATCCATTAAATCCACAACCAATGATTCACAAATAACAAATTTCTTTGCTAATTTACTAACCAACAAACGGCATCTACTATCCCTGGTTAATTGAATCACGCATTTCAATCTATAATCAGCATCCAATAAGTCATAGATACTGAATAAATGTTCAAAATATGATAAATCTAAGAAATTCTCTCTTAATGAATCCAAGGCAGACTGTGAAATTGAATCTAATAATGTTATTATATCGTCTCTTAATTCTTCATTGGTCAGAAGTAAATCAGAGCATAACTTAGCTGGAACCTTTTTAGTTAATAAACTAGTACTTAGATAACGGCATTCTTCACTATTGAACAATTGGAAAGTTTCAAATAAAATATTAACCATAAAGATATAATCATCTGAAATGTATTCACTTTTATTAATTATGGAAGAAATAAGTTGAATTCCACAACCATTTTGATAAAAAGTTTTTAACTTATCGACTTCAATCCTTGAAAAGTATAATTCTAAAAAGCTGATTACAACTTTTGGATTTTGGGGATATAACTCTAATATTAAATGTAGCTGATCATTAGTGTTAACAAATTTATTTAATGAATCCAGATCACTTGTAAAGAAATAAATTGAAATTCTAATCCATTCTAATTTGACATCATCTGAAATATTATCTGAATATAATGTTGAAACCAATTCAAATGTAAACAACTTTTGCTTTCTTGAACTATAAGAACTGAAAAAATCACCATTCAAGCTCTTCAATTGATCTAATGTATACTTTGAAATATCTAATCTCGGATATCTTGAGATGATATGGTTATTATTATTGTCAGATGCAGCAGATGATGTTCTACTGCTTGTTTTGCCTGTAACTGTATCGGTAACAGCAGCTTTGCTAAAATTCAAATTATGATTAACACCAGCAGCATCAAATCCATCAGTGAATTCGTCAGTATTAGATTCTCTATAGGCTTCTAGTCTCAATGATTTACTCTTTGTTGAAGAAGCCGGTGATGCTTGTATATTAGGCAAATTCTCTCCAATTGAAGATAATTCAAATTCATTACTAAAATCATCATCCAGTTTCGATTCTTTATATTTCAATAATTTGTTATCTTTTATCCATTTATGATTCATCAATTGATTAATAGTAGCCCTTTTAGATGGTTCCGGGACAAAACAACAGTCATATAAAAATGATTTGCAATCTTTAGATAGATAACCAGGTAATACAATATGCTCCCCTCTACCGATAGCATGGCAAGCCGGCATTATACCATAGTCATAAAAAGGAGGTTTACCTGTTAATAATTCAACAACCGTAGCACCTAAACTCCAAACATCAGATTTAGTTGAACATCCTTGTAATTTAATAACTTCTGGTGCCATCCAGTAAGGAGAACCATGAGGTTCATCAATTTTAGAGGGAGATTTCCCATTTCCTTCTAGTGTTGAATCACTTTCCCATTCATTATCCGATAGTTTAATACTAACACCAAAATCACCCAATTTAACAATATCATTATGTAACATTAAATTACCAGCTTTAATATCTCTATGAATGATACCATTTGAATGTAAATAGTCTAATCCATTCAATATTTGCTTCACGTATTTAATAGTTTCTAATTCAGATAATTTATTCTTTGGTTTATTAAATAATAAGTTTCTTAAAGAACCTTGATTACAAAATTCCATAATTAAACTTAATTCATGTTCATTTAAATGATAATGATATAAAGTAACTAAATTCATATGATGTAAACCTTTCATAATAACAATTTCATTTAACAATTCTTCAATATGTAGATGTGAATCTTCTATATCAATGGATTTTAAAGCATATATCTTATGAGTTAATTTATGAAAGACTTTATAAACTTCACCAAATGCACCTTTATCTAATCTACCCATATTTGCATATTGACTAAATTCAAGATCAGTTAAATCAGATTTATGATTGTTTAATTTAATTGTCCAATTAGCATAATTTGGAGTTGATCGACCGGAAGACATCTTTTTACGTATAGGTGAAGTTGAAATTGAAAGGTGGTATTGAAACTTAGTTGATGATGATCTTGAATTTGTACTTGAAGTTGAAGAAGTTGTTGAATTGGTATTAGTAGTTGAAAATAAGAATCTAACGGGATCACCACTGTGTATAGAGTCAGAAGAAGAAGAGGAAAGTTGATGCTGCCTATAATTGCTGTTACTATAACTGTTATTGCTTTCCTTGTTCGAATTAGACAAACGGTGTTTCAAAGAAGATGGAGAGGATGCAGAAAGTGCATTCCGTTTCGGTGAAAGTATATTGCTTTCTTTATATGAGTTTGTTTCAGCATTTGATTTAAAATTGGGGGATTGAAATATAAGTTTATCTGAAGGTAGTTGAAAGTCATCGAATTCGCCGTCTTCTTTTGTCTCTTTATAAAGAGAAAGAAGAGGTTTTCTTGACGGCGTAGAGGGAGAACTGGTATGCCGTGACATCAAGGAACCCTTTGTAAGATACTCTATGAAGTTGTTGTTGTGTTGATATAGGGAGTTGACCTAGCTTGTTTTAGCTTTGTTTTTGTTTTTTGTTTACTTGTTGTTTACATCTTTTTCGGACAGTGGACTTCGGATTTCGGATTTTACCTTTAATTAATTAATTAAATACAAAAATTTATACCAAAAATACTACAAAGCGTTCTGTTCAGTTCATTTGTTCTCTTGGACCTCTTCTCTGTTCCATGATAATAAAGAGGTATCCCCAGTTCTTCTTGGGTGGATTAGGTTCACCAAAAGAAACGCTATACTCAATAACAAGCAAACACCTCCTCCAACAACCCAACTAATACCTAAAAATGGATTCTTACCTCCAATAACAGATCTAGTAGACATATAAATATATTTATGTCCATTAAATTCACTCACTGGCCAATGCAATCCAATATTAGTTTGATATGTACCTGCTTTCAATTTATCGTCATCATTTCTTAAAGCCATTTTGGAAAATAATGGGAAAGCTGAAGGTGCCATCCAATTTTGAAATTCATACCATTCATGTATATTTGGCACATTAGTACTGTTGTAACCATTTGGATAACGTTTCACCCAATTTGGAGGTGGGACGATATCATCCACGTCATATTTAGTTACTTTAAATCTAGCTTTGTTAGCATCCCATGCAATACCTTCCCTATACATTGGGAAATCAGTAGTAGTATCATTAACAGCACTGAATGGGGTAAATGTATCATTAAACATAGAATTTGCGATTAAACCACATGGATAATACTTTTTACCATCAGAATTTATTGATAAAGGTTGACAGTTTTGACCAACAGTATCTTTAATAACAGATTGGGAAGCAGCTTTTCCATTTAATTGATCTTCACTAAATGAAATTGCATATCTTCTATGATTAGCATAAAATCTCTTAATTCTATAAAAGAAATAAACATGTGGACCAATATCATTCGGAATTTGGAATTGAATTTGACAAATATTTCGTTCTTCGTCATAATTATCATAAATTGATGAATCATTAGTAGCTAGTTTCCATTTTGGTTGAATTGTAATATCAGATTTAAATTTAAATGAAGAATATTTAGTAGGTATATCAGACCAATACTTACTAGAAGCTTCATTTTCACATTCAGTATAATCAATAACAAATTCTTCAACTTTAGAAGAACCATAAATCATTGCAGCACCAATTGGAATAAAAATTATGGCAATTAATAATAACAAAGGAATAACAGTTTTCGGAGTTAAAATTGGATGAACAGCTTTCAATTTCTGTTGTGTGAATGCATTTTCTTTTGGTCTTCTACTTTTCTTAACTGGTTCTTCCGATTGTGTATCAGATATATCATCCATATCATCTTCATCTACCATATTTGCTTGCTGTTGTTGTTCATATGGATGGGCATCTTCTTCTGCTCCGGTGTAATCCACGCCACCGGAAGCTAACTTATTTCTATGTTTGAGTGACAGTCCCACCATGGAGTAATAAGAATTGTATAATAGTAGTTGTGCAACTAGCCTGAAGAAGTTTCAGTTGTTGTTGTAATTCCTTAAAATACTAAAGTTCTTAAATTATTTGAGCCTCGCAGAAATTAACGAGATTACGCGATCGCTTACGTAACATTAATTAATTGTAAAAGATTTTATTTATTTACAGGTTATTAATTATAATTTATCTAATTTATTTATTTATTTGGCTTCTTCTGTTTCTTCAGCAGCAGGTTCTGGTTCTGATGCAGCTTTGTCACTGAATGTCTTAACACAATCATTTAATCTATCAACAAGAGTCTTAGGAACACCAGCTTTAATCTGTAAATCTTCAACAAATTTAATAAATCCAGTAGATTTTTCAACAAGTTCTTTAAATTTAGCTTGTTCAGATTCTTCCAACTTACTAACGGTTTGTTCAAACATTTTAAGAACAGTATAATTATGTTCAAAGATAGCATAAGCTCTGTCAAAATTATCTGGTGTTTCTGTTTTTGTTTGCTTGACAGGTAAAGATCCATAGTCTTTTAAACTAACTAAAAATGTATCAATTCTTTTATTTATAGCTTCTAATAACTTTGTATCTTCTTTTGCAACATTATTTCTTAAATTTAATAAGGCATTTAAAAAAGAAATCTCTAATAATGAAGTATTCTTATAATTATCTTTATATGTTAAATTCTTTTTATTATAACTAAAAGCAGAACTTAATTTTGCATCTAACCATTCTAAACTAGATATACCTTGGGCTTGAATTTGAATAGATCTAATTAATAATATTGTTTCTATATTCTTAATTGAAAATTTTGGTCTATAACTGTTTAAAGTATAAATAAAACTTAAACCTTTTGAAAATTCACCAAATTCAGTAGATTTAACTATATAACAATTAATTAAAGAAGGTTTTAATAACTCTGGAACAGCTTCATTTAATTTTTTTAAGGTCTTTGAAACAGCTGTTAATTCTTCAGGTAATAATAATTTATTAATAAATTGTTGAAATTTTGTAACTGATGGAATACCAGGGTATTTCATAGGTAAAATTGGTCTACCAGTTTTTACATCATGTAAATTTTTTGATAATAAAAGTTCTCTATTTTTCTCTCTGTAAACGAATGGAACTATCTTCTTTGGCAGAGATTTAAAATAGATATAGTTATCAACTTGATCTTTAATATCATAAAATTTTGGAGGGTTCTGTTTTGATTTAACTTCCTCTCTAGCTAAACTAGGAGAAGATTGGATGAATCTTTTAGAAATAAGAGCACTTGTTCTTATGGAGATTGATGCTGCTGGTATCTGACGAGGTAACATGTTTAGATGGTGGACTCTTGTATCTATAAGCTGTTTTATGAGTAAAGTAAAGTATTAAGGCAAATTTTTCGAGAAGTTGGTCAAAGTGCACAACCCGTGCACCAGTTCGGTATCGGAATAGCTGATTACATCTCTGCATCAGTAACTTCTCAAATTCCGAGATGATTCATGAATCACTTTTAACTAAATATTAGTAGTTTTTACGCTTTACTTCTAGGGTTGTTAAACTTATTATCACAAGAACAATAAACATGACGACGGTACCTTTGCCTCAACTGTCTCTCAAACAGCAACAAGAAACAACAAATTGTATAACCATTCATAATAAGAATTTGGGTTCATCTACGAAAGTTTATGGTGAACTTGTTGATGATCAAAGCAGGTGTAAACATTGGCATTCTAGTAAGGATATTATTTCATTGAAGTTTAAGTGTTGCAAGAAGTACTGGCCATGCTATGAGTGTCATCTTTCTGGATGTGATATTCTTAATAATAATAAGAATAAAGATCAAATCAACCAACAAAGTTGTCTTCAAAAATATAGTATAAAGAGTGATGAAAAAACTGTGCTTTGTGGAGTCTGTGGAACAGAAATGAGTTTTCAAGAATATTCAAACTGTGAATTTGTTTGTCATAGTTGTGGTAATGAATTCAATTCTGGTTGTAAATTACATTACAAACTATATTTTGACGATGTGCAATGAAACAATTTGGTATACTCTCTTAATACACTTTTCATTCTTTAATTTGAACACCCTGTCAGTAAATATAAAGCCTGTAGAACGGTAGACACCGTACAATCAAGGAATGAATCAAGGGAATTCTTCTTCTTCTCTGTGTCATCGATCATTGTCGTTATATTCAGTTTCATCGAAAACTCAGTTCAACTTTGTCTTTCTCGGCTCTTTACTGTTTACAAAATCGATTTAAATCACCAACTCAACTCTTTTTCTACTATAAATATCCAAACTTCCCAAGCCAATTAATACATGAAATACAGTCACAGTTTAATAACCTTACTTCTCATAACAAAATAGTTAATTATAGAAAGGTTCCATATGGCATACCTTATTGGTTGATCCTCTCTGATCCACCTCAAATCAAAATCGAATACACCTCTGATACACTTCTTTATCATACATGTTTCAAATCATCATCGGATCAGTTAACACAGACTGCTTTGCCTACAGATGTTCATAGTCATATACAGCTGAGTACCATGTATCAATCATCAACTTCTATATAAATTAAACCATATCCCTCTATGATCAATCATCAATTCATATAACCTACAAGTCCCAGGGTTATATAATTACCTAATAGTTAAGTTACACTAACCTAGCTATAATCAATTTAATCATCCTATATATCCAATTCACTCTTTTAAAATACCATTTTGATTTATAATCATTCTTATTTTTAAAAATACATATATAATAAGATAGTTCATTCCTTTATTTATTGTTTTCAATTCTTAGAAAAAGACATTCCTTTATTAAAATATCCAAAATTATAATATTATGAAACAAATTCAATCATTACTGTTATTATTAATACCATCATTAACATTCGCAATTGATTTAGATATAAATTCATATGATTCCATTTCAAGAGCAACAAGTTTAATTGCTTCAGGTGTTATGGATTATTATCAAGGTAGTACATATGGTGGTACTGTTGGTATGTTTTCTTCTCCTTATTATTGGTGGGAAGCAGGTGCAGCATGGGGTTCAATGATTGATCATTGGTTTTATTTAGAAAATAAGACTTATCAAAATACAATTGCACAAGCTTTATTATCACAAATTGGTGATAATCATGATTATATGCCTTCAAATCAAACTAAAACTGAAGGTAATGATGATCAAGCATTTTGGGGTTTTGCTGCTATTCAAGCTGCTGAACGTAATTTTCCAAATCCATCAACTGAAACAAATGATCAATGGCTTTATTTAGCTGAAGCTGTCTTTAATACAATGTGGCATAGATGGGATAAATCTAGTTGTAATGGTGGTTTAAAATGGCAAATTTATTCATGGAATAATGGATATAATTATAAAAATACTGTTAGTAATGCTGGGTTATTCCTTCTTGGTGCTAGATTAGCTAGATATACTGGTAATTCAACTTATGTTAGTTATTGTGAAGAAATTTATAATTGGTTAACTGGTGTTGGTTTAGTTTATGAAGAAGATGGAACTTGGTATGCTACAGATGGTGCTCACATTGAAGATAATTGTTCATCGATTGAAACTGAATTATGGAGTTATAATATTGCATTAATGACATCAGGTAGTGCATATTTATATAATTTTACTGAAAGTTGCAAATGGTTGTATAGAACTGAAAATTTTGTTGAAGGTTGTAAATATTTTACAACTAATTCAATTGCTTATGAAACTTCATGTCAAGAAGAAAATGATTGTAATACAGATGAAAGATCATTTAAAGCTTTTTACCTTAGATTTTTATCATCAACTAGTATATTAGCTCCATCAACATATGATTCAATTAGACCAATTATTGAAGCTTCAGCTAAAGCAGCTGCTCAAACATGTGTTGGTGGTTCGGATGGACATACATGTGGTACCAATTGGGTCACTGATGGTTGGGATGGTAATTGGGGTTTAGGTGAACAAATGTCTGCATTGGAAGCCATTCAGAATCTACTGGCAACTTCAAGACCTGCTCCATATACTTCGTCTAATGGTGGTACTTCTACTGGTGATTATTCTGCTGGTTATGGTGCTGAATATTGATTATGTTCTATTTCTACTTTGTATTTTTTACCTGTTATCTTTTATCTTTTGCCTTTTCTATACATAAATATAAATAAAACAAATTCCTACTGTTCTTTTAGGAAATACGCTAAATCAGCTAAAGACAGAAATGCGCTACACCAGCCAGAGTAATAGAATAAATCGAAATCCTGTCCCAGATACAATACTAACCAAATCTCGTCAATATATAAAGCAGATGATCTCTCTGAAATCAGGATGAACATGGAATACGTCGAAGTTGGCTTTCATTTCCAATGACCAAAAAAGAACTGGAATCAGACCCTTCTGTGTTGCAATTGAAGAAATCATTTATAAGAGATTTTGACCAAAATGCTCCTAATCCTATCACCTGGAAAGACCATGGAAGAATTGATTTCAGCAGGTATCCCTTCAATAGATGGTACACTGATCCACTAATGAATAAAGAAAGAATACCTGAATTTGATAGAGTGTTTAATGATTATATTGAAAATTATATTGAACAAGATTTTTATGAACCTGATAATTTAATAACTTTTGTTACAATAACTAGTTTATTTGAAAATAAAATCAATTCAAATAGATATTCATTTCTTCCTCCTGAAAATAATAATAAAATGTTAAATCATCATAATCGTGATATTGAAGATTTTTTAGGTTGTTATATGATTATTCTTCAAATTTTTCTTAAATGTGAAACAACTGAATATAAATCAGATACAAAGAAAAGATTATTAGATGATTTACCAAATACTTTAAAAATGTTAAATGATTCTTTATCTCCTACTATATCTCAAATTAAAAATGATTTAGAAAACAATTTAGATCCAACTGTAATTAATTGGTTTAATTTAATTGGTTTTGAACGTAGTTCAATGAGAATCATTCTTCAAAAATTAAATTTAAATATCTTTACTTTAAAATCTTTATTGACTATTTATCCAAATTTACCACAATATTTTAATAATCAATTATTAATCGAAATTCCAATATTTGAAATTCGTACTTTTCGTGGTCAACCTCCTTGCATTAAAAAATCTTGGTTTCATGGTGAATATATTGAAAATGAATCTCAATTAAGTTCTGTTGAAGAAGAAAGATTCAAAAGAGATTATGATGTAATAACTTCTTTTGGTTCTTTACATTATCTTACCCCAAATGCTCCATTATTTCTTGACCCTTATTATGAAGAACAAATGCAATTATTAAGAACTAAAAATCCACTTTATATGTTTTATCAACATTGTCATTATGGTAAAATGTCCATTGTTATATTAGATGATAATACAATTTTTAGTTATTCTGATCTTACAAGTTCAAAAGAGATTGAAGAATATGTTTTAAATCATGTTAGTGATTCTGAATTTATTTCAACTTTTTATAATCCAACCATTTCATCATTAGATTATTTATTATTAATTATTAGAAAATCAATTATAATTCATGAAAATACATTTTCTCAATTTTGTAATGTTTTATGTCAATTAAGAATTGATATTTCTAAATCTCCTGAAATTGAAAATTTTGAACAAATTATTTCTTTAGTTAATCAAATTAATGAATTTAAATCTTATGTTAAATTTGTTAAATCAACTTTAGAAACTCTTGATCAATTTAAAATTTTTAAAAATAAATCAAATTTATTAAGTTTATTACATTCATTTCAAAAAGAAATTGATTCTTCATTAGAAGCAATTGATTATAAAATTAAAGAATGTGATGATTTAAATAATTTAATGTTTAATATATTATCATATAGAACTAATCAATCAATGTCTACATTAACTTTAATTACAATGATTTTCTTACCATTATCTTTTTTTTGTAGTTATTATGGAATGAATTTTACACCATTTAATGTTGTTTTAGATAATGATGTTGTTTATTTTTGGAAAACTTCTGTTCCAGTTACTGTTGTATTTTTGATTCTAATTTTATGGAAAAAATCTTACAATAAATTAAAGGAATTAACTAATTATTTTAAATATTTTAAAGAAAATGATTTATATGAAAATATTAGTTATAAATTAGATAAGGCTAAGGTGAAGATTAATAAAACAAAAAAGATTCCAAATTTAAGAAACATTTTCAAAGCTAAAAAGAAGAATTCTCAAAATGATTACGAGAAAGATGAAGTTTAATCTACCTCTTTATATTGTTTTATCTTCTAATTGTATGTTTATTTTTCTTTATATTTTACTATTTTACGAATTTGAAATAAAACTTAAAAACACAACTTATATTTTAAAAAGCACATTAATAAAGAAAATATCCATTAAATAAAAACAAAATATAATAATAATAAGTTTAAGATTTAAATATCCCTATAACCCCTTGTAAAAAACTATAAAAATAAAAATAAAAATAAAAATAAAAATAATAAAACGCAAAGAAAGAAAATTGTAAAAAACAAAATCAAAAGCTAAATTAGAAAAAGCTAAAGAGAGAATGACATAAGAAATTTTATTACAATACTATATTGTAATATAAAAGCAGTAAGAAAAGTTAAATAAGGTAAAAAAAAAATTCAATCAAAATTAGTTTGAAAAACTCTTTTTCTTGGGTGGGTGTAAAAAACTGAAAAAACATTAATTGCATCATAAGATAATTAAACAAAACCATCAAACAAAAGACATAATGATTGAAGTGTTGAACATGAGAATAAAAAAGGTAAATTGTAATATTAATCAATATGCACAAGAAATAAAAGGGAAAACAACAATATATTTTTTTATCATCAATCACTATAAAATAGGCAAAGATACCGCAACCAGTTGAGGCAACAATGTATCAAATTGGTGATAACGATTATAACTTTTTTTTTAGAAACAATTGAAAATATTAAATCCTATGAATCTTGGGTAGTACCACTAAAACCTTCTCAAAATAAAAAATAAAAATTGTTCATATCTTCTTCTATAACAATTAAATGGAAGAAAAAAAAATTTTTTGAAAGCAATAAAAAAACATAAGAAAACAAAAAAAATCATTCATCTATTCAACTAAATAAATCATCTAATTCAGCTAAAGTTATATCTTCAGGTGTACCGATTTCTTGAGTTAAAAAGCCAGATCTAACAGTTTCTAGCCATTTCATACTAATTGAAGGTTCAACAGAAGTATCAGACATAATTGAACTAGTTATTGAACGAACACATTCATTATGATTAGGATTAGTAACAACAGGACTATTGAAATTATTTAAAGCAGCAGCTCTTAAAGCAGCAACTGCTGCTGCAGCAGAAGGAGAATTGGCAATTGAATGTTTCTTTGGAATTCTTGGAGTTGCAGCAGCAGCAGTTAACATAACATGTTGTCTTTGTTGTTGTTGTTCTGATGTTGAAGAAGCAGATTGATGACGATTTAATTTTGATTTTTTAGATTGAATAAAACTCATTGATTTTGATCTTTTACCAATTGTTGAAGGAACTTTATCTTTGACAATAACTGAACCACGTCTATAATACCCATGATTTGTATATAATTCATTTTCTTCTTCAGAATCAAGACTAAATGGATGATATAATGATTCATAAGAATCTTCATCTGAATCTGAATCTGAATCGTGTAATGCAGATAACCAATGAGATCTTGAACTTGAAGATTCTTTTAAAATCCTAGATGATTTACGATTATTTGAATTATTATTATCTGATGAAGAATCTGAACCTGAAAGTGGATCTAATGTATTCAGAGAGGCAGTAACTGGAGCTGAAGAATAAGGAATTGATAATTGAGGTAATCTAAAATCCATTGATGTATCAAATGATGAACATTTATCCAGTTGTAAACTTGAAGGTGATAAGCCACCAGATAAATTATTTAATTGTTCATCATCATTTGATTTATCATTTGATTTTAATTTTAATTTATGATTTGAAGATTTCTTTTTAGAATGTTTTTTTGTTGTTGCTGTAGTAGTATTATTATGATTATCATTATGATTTGAAGTATCAGAATCCATATTAATATCATTATTTGGATCTTCACCTAAACTAGCTCTTTGAGATTCAATAACTTTTTGAACATATAATGGATAATCTTTAGCTAATAAACCACGATAAACATAAACCATTCTTTTTGGAGATGCGTCAGCCCAATCTCTTGATAAAGCATAAATAATATTAGAATCACCTTTTTCAACTCTTTTAACATAAGCATTTAATTTGGCAGAAACTAAATTTGAAGTTTTTGAAGAAATATTAGCCATTTCAGGATGAGTATCAGTTAAAATATCACATATTTGTTTAACAGTCATACCTTCAGATTTTTTATCATTTTCAAATAAAATTTCAAATATAGCTTTTAAAACATGATCATCTAAAGTTGAATGATTTTCAGGTCTTGGTCTTTCACCAGTAATTGGTACACTTGTTGAAATACCACTTGCAGTTGTTAAAGCACGATTTAATTTTTGTTTTTCTCTTTTTTCTTTTTTCTCCTTCTTTTCTTTTTTAACTGGAATTGAAGTTGATGGAATAAGTTGTTGAGGTTGAGGTGGTGGAGGTGGTAATGAAGTTTTAATTAATTCAGTTGAATCTAAAATTGATGTGGCTGCAGTTGAAGTAGTTGAAGAAGGTGTTGAACTTCTATCAGATATATTTGAAGGAGAGCTTGGATTTGAAATTTCAGCTTTATGTTTTGAAGTTGGAGAATTATATTGAGGAGATGAAAGAGCAGTACTAAATTCAGGACTTGAAGGATCTGAATTAGTTTCAAATTTTGTTAAATGTAGAAGTGTAGTAGTCATAATTATTAATAATTAATTGAATTGGAATTGGATATATAATATCAACAAATGAAAAGGATAAAATGTAAATGTAGTTTATCTATTGTAAATAATAATTTATAATGATTTAGAAAAGATAATATATAATTTGATATTATAAATATAAGCCGGAGAAGAGAGATGTAATCACAAACTGATGGTCTTTCTTTTAATGATAATATGCATATAACACACTAAACCTAATTAAAGGGGCACTAAATGTATAGAATTAACAAATATATGAAAAGACGGGAATAAAAGGATAGGAAACGACTAAAGGTATGGTATAGCAAGTATTTTGAATGTTGGGGCGATATCCGTCTAAGTTTAATAATGAAAGATAATTAAACTCGGGTTCTAATTTTTAACACCAAATTCAAAAACTTGTATATAAATTGTTGTATAAGAACAAGTTATTGTAAAAACTGATTTAATTAAATTTATTTGATTTGTTTACCTTTTTGTTAATAATTGATCCTTCTTTTGAGGGGGCAATAATTCTTCAATATATAATAAAGAGAGACAAAAAGATATTTGTTGTTCTGATGATGCTGTTTATATTCTTTTTGTTGTTGTTATAGGAAGTGGTTTAGATAAGTTAATAAATATACCTTCCTATTTGATGTTTGTTGTTATTATATTAATTGAAAGTGGATTTTTAATCTAGAAAGTTGTCAAACCTCACAAGATATGGAAAGAGTAGGTTGATCTAGAATCAAAGAAGTGTTGATAACTAATGGAGTAGTTAGTTTAACTAGGAAATGTGGAAACGTGCAAGCGGTTATCAAGATAAACAAGGAATCAGTTAGTTAATTTACTAGTGAAAAGTTGTTGTTTATCTCAGCCGCAGAGGAGCCGCAGACAAGCCCTGGGTGTGCGCACGTGACCAGCCCTTGCGATAAGATAACACTACTACTACTACCATTAAATAAATAAATATCATTAAATAAATAACTATATCATTCAATATCTTCGTCGGTTAATGCCTCCAAGGATACTCTGGTTCTCTCAAAGTCGTCCTTCCAGTACTCGTCATCGTAGGGATATTCATAGTTCTGGAAATTGTTTGGAGGTGAAAACCAATAGTTAATAGCAATATGGATATGATCAGATTCATTACCAAATGATGTAACTTCATGAAACCAACCAGCAGGTAAATATAATAATTGATTGGGTTTCAAATTAACTTCAACACTCTTGGTTTTCAATAAATTCGAATAATTTGAAATTATTAAATTCTTTAAACTTTTTAATAAATCATCATTATCTTTAATATCATCTAAATGTAATAATGCTGGTGGTATTTGACAAAATGATGGAGGATCTTTCTTTTCATTATTAGATTCTATCTGTTCATCTTCTTTGTCGTCTTCATCGTCATCTTGAACATCTAATCCTGCTTTTAATTTCTTCCATCTTTCAACTTCTTTTAATAATGCACCATCATTTCTAATTTCTTTCCAATATGGAGCAGTTTTTAAATCATTATAATAATCAATTATACCAGTATCATATAAATGTTTAATTTTACCAACAGTATATAAATTTAATGCTTGATCAGGTGAAAATAATGTAAATCTTTTAATACCTTGAATTGGAATATATAAATTATCAGCATGATCATGATGTAAACCAGATGAAGTTGAATTTAGAGTTGGTAATTTCTTACCTAATTTTGATAAATCATTTGAATCAATTGTTTCATTAATTGGTTTAGTTGCACCAATCCATAAATTAATTTGTTGTGGTATTAAAGTTTTAAAATATTTTGGATATAAAGGTAATTTATTTGTTTGATTAAATAATTTAGTTAATGGTTGTTGATATAAAGATTGAACACGATCTTTAGCTTCTGAAAATGTTAATGCATCACCTAATAAATCATTTGATATGATTTCTTCTTCTTGTTCTTCATGTTCTTGTTGTTCTAAATTATCAAAATCATCTTTTAGATTATTAAAATCAATTGAATCATCATCATCATCATCATCCTCGGCATCATTATCATTACCAAAACCAAAACCACCAATACTTGAAGTAACTGAACCAACTTCACTTTCTATATCATTAATATCATTAATTGGAATATCGTTTTCTATATATTGAGTAGTTTTATATAATTCTTCACCATTTTTTAATCTTTTAATTAAATCATCAAATTTAATTTTAATTCTTTCTTGACCAGAACCAAATCCACCATTAATTTTTTTTTCAACTTGTAAATATAAATCATTTGAATCTAAAGTGGTTAATAGATTGTCTATTTTGAAAGAGTCTATACTAGGTAATTCGTCATAGTTATCATTTAATTGAATTATAACTGGTTTCCTTTGTTTAATATAATCATGAAAAAATTCTTCATCTGATAGTTGGTCGATTGAAACCGTTCCAATTGCTGTATTCTGCTGTAGCTTGAAGCCAGTGTATTCCAGCTGAGACACGGGCCCACTCTGCTGCCTCTTAGCACTTCTGTCGTCTGCCATAGCACCACCAGAGCCAGAAACCATGAAAACAGTAGTTGTTCAAGTCTGCCATTTGTCACGTGCACCAAACTCGTTTTAATTTGTTTTTCTGTTTAGTGAAAGTTGTTGCAATTCCTAGTTCAGAGCAGCTTTTGCCAGACACAACAACACAACCAATTCACAAGGAATCAACACGCTTGTTGCTCCTCTCCTGCCTGCTGCACCTTCTTGTCTCCTGCTTCTTCCCGTTCACCACCTCCGAATTCCCTGTTTTGCCTCTGTTTGCCCATCCTTTTGCTATTCTTCTACAACTATCAAAACAATTGTTAACGCGTTATGAAAAGACATAGTAGAACTAGATTTACTGAGATATTCTCTGACTTGTTCAAAGTCCTAACTCAACTAGATAAGGATTTTGAGTTGACCATTTTAACTACCGAAATACCAACTTCAAAAGAATTCCATGAATCTCAAATTCAACATATTAATTATTCTTTTCAAAAATATATGGATGATTTAAGAGATAAACAAACATCTAATGATGAAAAAATAGTTGATGATGATCCTTCAAATAATGAAAGATATATTAATGTCACAATACCGGTTTTTAAACATAAAACTTCAATAATTAAAAAATTTGAAATGAATCAATATCATAATGTTTATTCAATTTATCATGATTTAAAATTATCTTTTATTTTAAATTTATTATTAAATGAAAATGATAATTTGAAATATAAACAAATCGATTCGTTTTATAAAGTTTCAATTGAATTATTGTTACGAGAAACTTTAAGATTAAATTTATCATTAGAAGAACAATCAAATACAACAACAACAAATAATAATAATAGTAATGATGATGATGAAAATGATATTGATGATATAGAGGAATCTGGTTTAGAAACTTCTTTATTAAAAGATTATAAATTGATTTCTTCAACTTATTTTAATAAAACTGGTGAAGCTTTATTATGTACTGCTTCACATGATTTACCTTTATTTACTTCAAGAAATTCTTTAAAATCTGAATTAGATGATAGAGAACCTGTCATTGATAATAGTTTAGCTGCAGGTGTTCAAATCATGAGAATTGTTCCAAATATAAATTCTTTAACTCCTGAATTATTATCTTCAATATCACCAAAATTATATCATCAACAACATCAAAATAATCGTAATAATCATAATCATCATAATAATAAAAATACAGATATTAAAGAAGTTTTATCTAATTATATGCATCCAATTTGGATTAGATTAACTACACCTCAATGGTTAAATCATGGTACTTCAATTGATGATGCTCATTTTTCTTTTGCTCCAACTTGTGATGAATCAAGATCAATTATTTCAAATGAATGGAAAAGTTTAACTTGGTTACAACAAGTTGGTTTTCAAAAATTATTAGATTCTAGAAATAATTATGAAAATTTATTATATGCTGATAAAATTAATAAAATTACTAATGGTGATGGAATTTTAAAAGATGAATCAATTATAACAAATGGTAATGCTAAAGAATTATCAACAACAACAGTCATAACAGAAACAACAACAGCAATAGAAACAGCAACAAATGGTGATGCAAAAGATAATGTTGATGATGATATTGAAATTGATGAAAATGATGAAGAAAGTAAAATTGATTTAGAAAATTTATTAAAATGGAATGTAGGACATGAAATTACAAATGATGAAAAAGAAATCATAAAGACAAATTCAGTTCAAAAAGAGATTTCAAAAATGTTATTAGAATTAAGTGAATTAAGAAAATCAAGATTAGGTTATCAAGAAAAACAATTATTAATTCAATCACAATTATCAAGTAATAATAATAATAAACAACAACAACAATTAAATTCAAATTCAAATTATAAAATTGTTAAATCATCAAAACAAGAAATTGAAAAATTCCATAAATTATCAAGATTAGTTACATCATTAATTAAAAATAAAAATTTAAATCCAAATCAAATTGATTTAAAATTATCTTCTAAATTTCCAATATTACAACATAATTATGCTGGTACTTTACCTGCTTCATTCTATGCTAATTCTGGTAATTATGGTACTACTTCTAGATCTGGTTTAAGATCTTCAAAAAGAAGAAGATAAATTTAATTTAATTTTTGTATATTTAATTTAGACATGTATACCTCTCGAGCTCTCTCTCTCTGGCTATTCTTTTTTATTATTACTTATTATACTACTATTAGTATTTGTTTCTTTTTATTCCTTTTTTTTTATTATTATTATTTAATATACAAATGTATTTTTACTTAAACACTTCTAACATCAACCCCATTAAAGGTTATAAAATTCCCATTAAATCCAATATGTGATTCAACTTCATCATCAAAATAAGCAACTACAAATCCAGCATCATTTAAAGAAATCATAACTTTATCAATATAATTCATATTTAATCCATATAAATCAATTGTATATAAAAATTGATCAGTTGATTCAATTGATCTATTTGGTTTAATTGGTGAAAGTAATCTTTTATTTTGAAGTAATGATGAAAATGCTTGTGCTATATTTGCCAATATTAATGTTCTATGATTTAAATCTTCTTCTATTGTTGCGCCTACTTTTAAATTTTCTTGAATTAATAAATATTGTTTTAATTGTAATGATGGATCATCTGGTTTAAATATTAATTGATGATTTGATGGTACATGTATATTATTTGATGATGATTGAGATGTAGATTTAAATGATGCTAAAAAACATCCAAATCCAATTGGTTTTAAGTTTAAACTATTTAAGTTCAATGGTTCATATTCAAATGGTGATTCCATATTATTATCTTGTTCTTCTTGTTCTTCTTTAATTGGAAAACATGATACATTAGCTGTAGTCATATCTCTTAATGGTCTAAACGTTGGATTTTCACATATTTCAGGAGATGAAATAACCATTTTATATTGACAAGTTTGTAATTCTTCAATTGAATCAATTTTTGCAGATTTTAAATTTAAATCACATTTATAATATAATTTTGTAATTCTTTCATCACCAGTTAAATCACAAATTGAACCATTATAAATCATTTGAGTTAAATATTTAGAACCATCTTTAGTTTTAATTAATTCAAAATCACTTAATTTATCAAATGGATTTAATAAATTAATTGAAGAACCTAATCTATAAGTTGGTGTACCTTCTTGTGGTTGTAATAAACCACTTTGAATAAATAAATTTTGATTATAATGAAATTGTGAGATTTCTTCATTAAAACAATATCTATATGCCCAATAACGTTCTGGTAAATCTAAACATTTCTTATTAATTGATTTGATAAACTTTTCAACTGTTTTAATTGCATCTTTTTTCTCCTGTTCTGGGTTATAGTTATAATTTGATGAAGATGATAAACTAGCCTCATCTTCTAATTGAGTGTTTGGTGTAGACATATTACAAACATATTGATAACTATTATCTTTAATTAGGTAAGATGAAGGTTGTTCTTTTAATAATTGATCGTTTGCCCATGAATTATAGAACGACACTTGGTATTGTGGGCTCTGGTCGTCTAGTGTGACCTTTGGAGCCAGAGAAGTGGCATAGCAGCAGCATATGAGTAGTAGTATGAGCTCCAGCATTGTTTTCTGTGTGGACTTTGGTAAAGCTAGGGAAAACAGGGGTTCTTGCTGGGGACAACACACTGTTACACACTGTTCAGAAACACCAAATTCCCAGATTTGTCGGATTTAGTGCGATTTGAAGATTACAAAGATTACTAATAAAACTGTGGTTTAACCAGTATAAATACTCCTTTTCTTCCCCAAAAACACCCTCCACGTTGTTTAACAAGCTGTTTCCAAGATCACTCAGATCAATTAGAGCAATCCCTCTCAAAAGAACAATGTCCTCCATCCCTTCCACTCAAAAAGTCGTCCTTTTCCATGAAAATAGTGAATCCATAGATGTCTTGAAATATGAAGATTATCCTGTTCCTGAAATTAATGACACTGAAGTGTTAATCAAAAACAAGTATGCCGGTGTTAACTTCATTGAAGCTTACTTTAGAAAAGGTATTTATCCTTCTGCAAAACCTTATGTTTTAGGTAGAGAAGCATCAGGTGTTGTCGCAAAGGTTGGTAAAGATGTTAAGAATTTACAAGTTGGTGATAAAGTTGCTTATCTTTCTGGAAATACTTTTGCTCAATTCACTAAATTCCCTTCAACTGGTAACATTTTAAAATTATCTCCAGATTCAACTGATAAAAACTTGGAATTTTATGCTGCTAGTTTACTACAGGGTCTAACTGCTTTAACCTTCGTTAATGAAGCTTATGCTGTTAAAGAAGGTGATTTCATTTTGGTTACTGCTGCTGCAGGTGGTGTTGGTTTAATTTTAACTCAATTGATTTCAGGTTTGAAAAAAGCTCATGTTATTGCTCAAGCTTCAAGTGATGAAAAGTTAAAGTTAACTAAAGAAGCAGGTGCTGAATATTTTATTAACTCAAGTGAACTATCTCAAGAAGAACAAATTAAAAAAGTCTTAGAAATCACTAATGGTAAAGGTGTTCAAGCTACATTTGATTCAATTGGTAAAGATACCGCTGAATTATCTTTAGCTGTTTTAGCTAGAAAAGGTTCTTTTATTTCATTTGGTAATGCTTCAGGTACAGTTCCTCCTTTAGCAATTAATAGATTATCTCCTAAGAATTTAAAAGTTGCAAGACCTCAATTATTTGGTTATGTTGCAGAACCTGAAGAATTCCAATATTATTCTTCTGAATTATTTAAGTTAATTGATAGTGGTAAATTAAAGATTAATATCTTTAAAACTTATCCTTTAGCTGACTATAAAATTGCTGCTAGTGAATTAGAAGGTAGAAAAACTACTGGTAAACTAGTTTTAGAAATTCCTCAATAAGCTATGGACAATCCTGATTTTGCGATATTATCTTTAGAGCTAGTTCTCTGGTAATATTGTGAATTATTCAAGTCCTTTATTTATATTAAAATTTACTCTTATCTCTTTTATTATGCATTTATGTATAAAATTTTGAAAATGAAATGAAAATAATGTTTAATTCTATAATAATTAAGAAAAGTTCTTTTGTTAATTCCACTTTTTAGTAATATAGCAAATATTCTACTATTCATGGTTCAAACTGCTTCAAATTATAAAACTCTAATTAAATTTCGAATTCTGAAATCAAACCGGAACCCCATAGCCGTTTACGGCTCATGTAACGGCGCAACGGTTCCAAAAATCTATACAAATATAACCGTTTGCGGCTCATTTTGCGGCGTGGCGGCTTTAAAATTTACTGGTATCATTTAAAAAACCATTAACTTTCGACAAAATTCCGATGTAGTGTAACGGCTATCACAGGTCGCTCTCACCGACCAGACCCGGGTTCGACTCCCGGCATCGGAGGATTAAATTAATAAAGCTTTTTTTTTTCTTAAAAACACCTAAAATGTTAAAATGATATCATTAATTTCTTATAGTTTAAAAGAAAAAGCAATTGATAGGGAAGATTTTATCAAAAGTTCCTTAAGAATGATCGAATAATAATAATAATAGTGTACATAATGATGATTGATTATTCACTGTAATGCAACAATTAATTTTAGTTAGTTAATTAGTTTAAATCTATTTCCTGAATTAATTTGATTATTTAAAATAAAAGCATAATTGAAAGAGAAATGAATAGTATAATAGTATACATGCTTAATTATCAATTCTATCTACAGTAAATGCAACATGAACTAAATGATGAAAATTTAGAAAAAAAAGACTCTAAATTTTGCAAACAGATATAGTCATTTCTCTATCAATTAAATATTCAGGATATTTATTAACATTTCTAACAGGAGCATTATTGAAAATATGATCAAATCTCTCACTTGGAACATGGCTTCTAATACTTGATTCAACACAATATTGTTGAAATTTAAAACTAATCCCAGTTTTAACATATGAAAATCCATGACTAGTTAAAAATTCTTTTAAAACTTCAGGTGAAAATCCACCATGATGAGCAACAGCATGTTCGGTATCTGGATCATTTGGCTTAGCTTCACTTCTACCATCAAATAAATCTAAAACAATAAAAACACCAGTTTTAGGATTTAAATATTTTTTTAAACTTGCTGTTATTTCATCAACAGATTGAAAATGATGATATGTTAAAGTTGTTAAAATTAAATCAAAATTCTCAAATTTTAAAGAATCTGGATAAACTAAATTATTTTTTTTATTATATTCATTATCTAAAATATCTAATTCAGATAATGTAACCTTTAAAGTTGGATTTCTTTCAGCAATTTCAGGAATTTTATCTTCAAACACTTCTAATTGATATTTTGAAATATCAACACCAACAATTTCAGAGTTTTTAGGTATATAAGGTGATAAATAATAGTCTAATAATCCAGTACCACATGCAAAATCTAATATTTTAATTGGTTTTTTTGATTTGAATAAAGGAGAGATTTCAGGGTCATCTAATAAAGGTAAAAAAGTGAATTCATATAAACCAAATTCAGGTTTTGTATAATCACCAACGAATGAATCAATTGATTTAGGTGGTTGATTTGGAGAATCATAAGTTAAGACGGCCTTTGCAGTAGCCATTAGCATTTGTCTCATTGAGTCTGATTCATAAGTTTTAGCTTTGAGTTTGTTGAAATGGTCGACATTGGATTGTCTTTGGTTCTCGTAATCCGTCATTATACTGTTAATTGAAGAAAGAACTAGGAAGAAATACTAAATAGATAACTTGTTCATCTCGTTTTCTATTTTCGCTGTGTAAATTATAGACTTACAAAATTCCAAAAATTCATAATTTCTAATACTACTACAATCTCTTTAAAGCATCAAATCTCTTTTTTAAATCATCTAGTTCATCCATCTTCTTGGAAACTACAGTCTCGTCTTTTCCTGAAGTTGTAACCCCAATTGCAGCTTCTTTAACCCCACCACTTCCTCCATTTTCATCATCATTATCTTTATCTTCTTCATCATCATCTTTGTCTAATTTTTCTTTAGCCTTTTCTCCATAAAGATCAATATCATAACCATCACATATTTCTTTCAAATATAACTCAGTTAACTCATCCATATTTTCATTTTTACATTTCTTAATAACTTCTAAATCATCTTTATCTAAATTACCATCTTCATTCAAACCATATTCATTTAATGTACGTTCATAAAATGATTTTCCAAACTTATTAACTAATAAAGTACATAATTTCTTAAATTCTTTAACTGGAATATAATTATTTAAGTATAGTAATCTTTTAACTATTTTAATAACAGTACTATCTAACACACCTGTAGTTGATTCAATTGCATTTGTCTTTGGATTATGTCTAATTGTAAGTAAATTTTGTAATTTGGATAATAACAGTTGTAAATCAACTGTTAAAATTTCAAATAAATCTATTTGATTATCATCATTAATTAATTTATTAATTTTAATCTTGATTAATGTCATACCTCTATCAAATCTTCTTGAATCTAATAATGTTGTTGACTTGGTTGATGATGAATCAGATTGAGCTTTTAAATCTTTTGAAATTTCTGTTAATTTTAATTTATTTAATTGTTTCATTTTTGATGTTTTGAATTCTAATTTTGAAATGGTCATCTTTAATGACGTTTTTAACATAACATCTTCTGTAATTGGCATTTTGTAAACGACTTTTATGACTTATGTAAGTGTTATTGTTGACAAATAGTTTAATCTGGGTTGTAAAAAAAACTAATAAATACTTTTGAACTACAGAAATATACAGGAAACAGTATAGAAGTACGAAATTGATATCGCGATCGATTTATCGTCATTCGCTTATCGTGCGGCTATTTTTCAATCATCTTAATTTGATACCATATTTCCACAAAGTAAGTGAAAATACAGCTAGGAAGGCTTCATATCCAATTAAAACTGCAACACTCTTCCAGGTCACGGAATCCAAAGTATTATAACTCATATTAACTAACCCAGTTGAGACATTGGCTAGTAAGAATATCACTAAACTATTGTTATTAACTGCAGTTAAAGAAATTGGAACTGTTGCTTCACTTAATTGTTTAACATCTTCTTCTAAAACACCAGTAGAGTCATCATCGTCATTCTTAATTAACTTAACTTGAATATCTCCCCAAATGAAATTTTCAACAACATGATAACCTAATAAGAAAGTACAATTATATGCTGAAACCCAAATAACATATAAAAAGTTAGCCATACGTCTTGAAACTCCATACATATAACAAGTATCAATGATATAATATAATGATTGATATAAAATAGTAGTGAATATTAATCCCTGCATTGGTGTTAGAGTTCCAAATGCTTTTCTTTTTAATCCAAATTTAGATTCAATATTTGATTTTGTATTATTTAATTTGAATAAATTAGATGGTGTTGGTACCACAGGTAATAAAATTGATCCTAATGCTAATCCATTTAAAAAAATTGAAAAATATCCAAATAATGAAAATATTCCTTCTCTATTTTTAGAAAGAATATCAACTCTGTCAGCTAAAATAATATAATCTAATAATCTTTCCTTGGTTAATAGGTATTCATAAGTAATTCCAAAGATAAAACTTAGTATTAATGGTGATATCAAAAAGATAATTGGTGAAAATAAGTTAGCTAAGAAAGGTAAAGATGCCAAAGTAAAGAAGAAATTCCAATGAACACCATATTCAGTAACATGTTCTTGATATTCCAAAGATTTAACAGATATCAATCTCGCAAATGCTAAAACCAATAATGGAATTGTACCTTTAATACAACTAAATAAGTTTTTAAAATAATTATAATTTCCAGAAAATTTTTGTCTTAAGAAAGATCTAGCTGAAATTAAACCCATTGAAAATGCAAATGATCCAACACCAAGATCCATTAAACTTGTTCCCCAAGTTTCAACTTTTGCAAATCTTCTTGGAAATATTTGGAAATCAACAGCTAAAATTGAAATACATGTAATAATCATCATTTGAGCTCTATAAACAGTTATATATGGTTTAAATGGTAAAAATTGTTTAGGTGTTAATTTTGATAAATTGATTTTTAAAACTCGTTTTAGAGAACTTGAATCTTTATTAAAAAACACTGGTATTAGTGGAAGAATTGCAAGAGTTGTCAATAGGCCAATATCATTTGAATAAATTGTAATTGATAACAATAAGTTATTCCAATTGATTAAGAAATCTAGTATTTGACTGAATAATGAAGTTGCTGTGAATCCTGTGAAAAGATTAGTTTTCTTCTTCAATATACACCATGCTAAATATGATGTTAGAGAAATGGAAGTGACTTTATAAATATCTAGAGTAGTACCACCAGATAAACCAGCAACAAAATCTTCTTTTCTAGATTTCAAACTGGAGCCAAACTGATTTGTAGGAGCACTGTCACTACCTGTAGGTATCTGGTTTAGTAACCATTCCATATAACTTTCCTGTGAAGCCATTATTGATTGTCTGTGGAATAACTGGAAAAAGCATTAGTTGTTCAACACGTCAACAAACAAACAAGAACATCGCTATAATTTGAGATCAACAAATTTTATTAAGGAGGTCACCTATTTCTATAACTGCTTCTTCCCTTTCCCACCAATATACCGCTGTCTGGAGTCAATGGATCATCATTGTCTTTAGCTACAAGATGGAAAACTACTATGAAACTCAGCTGGAAGAGATTGGGTCGCTTAAGGCAATCTACTATGATGTTTTCGAAGACAAGACCCCAAAGTCCTCTGCTTGGAATAAAAAACCAAATCCTAAGTTTGAAATCAAGTTAACATCAGATCCTGAAATTGAACCTATTCTATCGTTGATTCTGAAAGTTGAATTTACTGCTACATATCCTAAAACTGAACCTTTAATTAAACTAGTGGATTCTCATAATGTGTTATCTTCTCAAATGGCTTTTCTAAAGAAAGAAGCTGATTTTATAATGAAAGCTGAAAAAGGAACTCAATTGATTTTTAGTATAGGTTCCATGATTAAAGACTATTTGGATGAATTCCAAAGTGGTGCAAGAAATGAGTCATTAGAAGAGGAAAGATTGAAAAGATTAGAGAAAGAAAAAGAGCAGTTGGAATTACAGGAAAAAGAAGAATTACAAGAAAGAGAGTTTGAGAGAGAAAAAGAACAAGAAGCTTTAGATTCATTGGTTGCTAGTGAACTGCAGAGGAGAATGAAACAACAAGAAATAGGTTCTGCTTCTAGTTCTCGTAGTAGAGATCAGCCATCTTCACCTATTCTTGAGTCAAAACCATTACTAACTTCAAACATCGCATCTGCTGCTACATCAAATATTATCAAAATAGATGAAAGTTATCTAACACCAAGCTCTGATGATAAATCCAATGACAAATTCTTTGTTTTTGATAAACCAATCAATGTTCAATTAGATTATATTCAATTTCAATTTAGAACTGTTATAGGTTTTGTTCCTATTGAACCTGTAGGTTTATTGAAAAATGTTTCTAAACAATTTTTAGTTAAGCCATATGTGCGATCGGACTCACCTACTTATGATCTAATCCAAGATATATCTAAAGGTTCAAGATCATTAAAACGAAGATATGGTAAAAATACAAAAGGAGTGGAAAAACAGTTACAATTTTTATTTACTGAAATTGAATTAAACAATTCATTTTGGAAGTCTGGTCAAGGTAAGAAATCAATATTTATGTTAGAAAAAGAATTGCAAGCAGTTTCAGAACTAAAACATGATAATATGGATAGAGTTTTTGCATTTAATATTGAAAAGTTAGAATACACGTCAAATGGTGATGTTTCATTAATTCATTCTGCTGCTAAAAAAGTGACTAAAAAAGTGACTAAAGATAAAGAAAAGTATTGTGTTTGGAAAATTAGAATACTATCTGAATATTCTGAGACTTTGGGTGATTTACTATCAACTGTTTCCTTCATTAATATTCAATCCGCTAGAGAGTGGACCATTCAGCTTTTAGAAAGTTTAGAGTATGTGCATAAGAGTGGTCTTATTCACAGATGCATTGGATTAGATTCAATTCAAGTTTGCCAACCTCAAGGCTTAAATTCAACTAAAATGAAACTTTCAAATACATGTTATGGTTATACAATTTTAGATATGATTTATAATTATCCAAATCTAGATAATGATATTTTGGAGCCTGATTTCTTACCTTTTGATAACAATAGTTGGACGGCACCAGAAAGAATTAATTCAAGAAATTCTGAACTTTTTGAAAAGCCTCAAAGAAAAACAGATGTTTGGGATATTGGTGTTACATTTTTACAAATGATTATGGGTATTGATGTTATTTATGAGTTTGAAAGTCCTTCTGATTTTTTAAATAATTTTAAAGATTTAGATGAATCAATTTATCAATTTTTAAATGAAATATTTGAATTCAAAAGTAAAAAAAGACCTGATCCTTTGGAATTATTACCTTCAAGATTTTTGAGATTAAATTTAAATGTTTCACCATTAGCTAATATAATGAGAAATGGAGACTCAATTTCTAATAGTAATTCGAATGAGAATCAAACCCATAGAAGACAACTCTCTGTTCCTAAGAATATTTCTGGATTTTCTGATATATCGGATGCTCCTGTACTGTTAACTGGGCATAGGCTTGGTTCTAATCCTATAAAGAACAGACGTGAATCATTCAATCAAAGTCTTTCATTTACAACTGAAAATAATACTTATTCAAGATATGTTCAAGATTTTGAAGAAGTTGGTAAATTGGGTAAAGGTGGTTTTGGTGAAGTTGTTAAAGTTAGAAATAAATTAGATGGTAGATTTTATGCAATTAAAAAGATAAGGCATACTGAAGATAAATTATCTAAAATTTTAAATGAGGTCATGTTATTAGCTAGATTAAATCATCAATATGTTGTTAGATATTATGCTGCTTGGTTAGAAGCCGACTATGGATATAACTTTAAATCTACTGCTATTGAATCTGATGATAGCGAAGATGATGAAGTTGATAGTGATGGAGATGGAAGTAGTGTTGTTACTCAGGGTACTTTAAGTGCTAGCCAAAGTTACAATGATTTTATTTCCAATTCTGTTAATACAGATGCTATTAAATTTGAAGATTCTGATTCTGAAAGTGATTCTGAATTAGATAATTCTGGAGAAGATGAAAGTTATGATCAAGACGATGCTGAAGAAGAGTTTCATGAAGATAGTGCCTTTACATTTGGTACTGTATCAGGTAATAATTCAGAAGATGAAGATAGTGATGATGATTGCAAGAAGAAATCTGTTATTAAAATCCCTCAACCAAAGTCTAAGAGAAGAAGTGTCCTATTTATTCAAATGGAATATTGTGAGAACCGTACATTATTTGATCTCATTAGGCAGGGGTTACCAAATGATCCCGATAACTACTGGAGAATCTTAAGGCAATCTTTGGAAGCATTAAGTCATATTCACGCTCAGGGTATCATTCATAGAGATTTAAAGCCAATGAATATTTTCATTGATGAAAACCAAAATGTTAAAGTTGGTGATTTTGGTTTAGCCAAAAATGTTCACAATCTACCTCCAAGTGCTAATAAACTATCTGGAATTTATAAATCAGCAGAAGATTTAACTTCTGATATTGGTACAACTATGTATGTTGCTGATGAAGTTTTAAATGGTAACGGTTCATATAATGAAAAAGTGGATTTATATTCATTAGGTATTATTTTCTTTGAAATGATTTATCAATTAGGTACCTCAATGGAAAGATATACAATTTTAAGAAACTTGAGAACTATTTCAGTTGTTTTCCCTCAAGATTTTGATTCACAAAGACTATCTACTGAAAAGAAAATTATTAAAATGTTATTGAGTCACGACCCAGATAAAAGACCTTCAGCAGAACAATTATTACAAAGTGGTTTAGTTAGAGTTCAACAACAAGATGATCTTATGAAAGAAGCATTAAACGCTTTAGTTGATCCTTCTTCTTCGTGGCATCATCAAGCACGTAATATATTATTCTCTCAACCATATAGTTTTGCAAGAGACTTATTATTTGGTGACTATACCAATAAAAAGAATTATCAACCAACTGATTATTTATTAGATTCCCACATTGTTGATGAGGTTGAAAAGATTTTCAGAAGACATGGTGCTTTGAATTTTGTTGATACTAATGCATTATTATTTCCCAAAAATCCATTTTATGATTCAGTTTATCAAGTGTATCAGGTGTTGGATAGAGCTGGTTCTGTGTTACAGTTACCTTTTGATTTGACCCTTACTTTAGCTAGATTGTTAGGAAGAAAGCCGCTTACAATTAACAAAATATATAGAATTGATTATGTTTATAGATCAATAGAAAAAGATGAAGGTTCTGGACCAACTAAATTTAAAGAAATTGATTTTGATATTGTTTCTAATCCAAATGATCCTGCAGAATATTTACCTTTTTATGATGCTGAATGTATCAAAGTGATAGATGAAATTGTTGCTATATTCCCATTCTTAAAACAATCAAATGTTACACTTGTTTTAAACCATTGTAATTTGTTAGATACCATTCTTGAATATTGTGGTATTGAAAGTGCTCAAGTCGTCAGTGTCAGTAGATTACTTGCTGAAGTTGGTTATACAAGTAGTATGAAAGATGTTAAAGCTGTTTTAAAACAAGAATTAAATATTTCTAACACTGTTTTAAATGAATTGGTTCAATTTGATTTTAGCTTATCATTAGAAAACTGTAAATCCAAGTTGCATAAGTTAATGTTAGATAGTCCTTTGTTAATTAAAGTGGATCAAGCTATGAATTATATTGCTAAAGTTGTAAGATATTTGGAATTATTTGGTGTTTCTTTATCAATTCAAGTTCAACCTTTTAATGGTTATAATGCTACATTTTATAAAGGGGGGTTAATGTTCACAGCTGTCTATGATGATAAATTTATTATATGTGCTGGTGGTAGATATGATAACTTGATTGCTACATTAGCTAGAACAAAATCGCCTAGTTCATTACCTAATGCTGTTGGCTTAAGATTGGTTTGGGATTTCTTATTCAGTTCAACTAAGCGTTATCAAGAGATGTTCAGTAACAGAAAAGAGTCTAGAAAGAAGAAATACCAAAAAGAGAAACTAAAGACTGAATGGACTAAATCATCTAAATGTGATGTTTTAATTGGTTTCTCATCTATCGGTGTGTTGAAAGAAGTTGCTCCTTTTTTATTGAATTTGTTATGGAGAAATGATATTCCATCTGATGTGATTAAGAATTGCCTTACTGTTGAAGATATGACTAACCAAGCTCTTTCCAATAATGTGAACTTGCTGTTGATTGTTAAAGCTGAGAAGAATTTGAATAGTATAGTTATGAAGAGCAAATATAAGCCATTTAGATTAAAAAATTTAGATAAGAAAACGGATTTGGAAGTTGGTTTGTCTGATTTAGTTTCTGTTATTAGAAATGAATTACCTAAATTACATTCTCAAATTACTCCTTTGATTTCCGACGTGGGCTCTTCAAAAGATGATTCTATAAATATTAATGCATCTGTCTCTACTGAAATTGCTGCCAATATTGATCAGAAGGTTATAATTATTCCTAACAATGCTACTAATTCTTTGAAGAAAAATAATAATAAAAAAGATAAATGGGCAAGAGTAGATCAAGCTTCTAAATCATCTCAAGGTTTAATTGAAACTTTATCTAACTCTCCTGTTTTTGTAATTGATGCAAGAGATGCTGTTTTGGATATGATTGCTATCACTTCTTTAGGCCAAGAAGATGAATGGACAAGGAGAGTTGGGGGTGCTTCAAGTTCTACACCAAGATCATATGTTAAGAATATTTATACATATTTAAAAAGAGAAACCCTTAAAGGTACAAATTGGGCTATCATTTATTCTTCTAAGACTGAAAAGGTTTGCCTTGTGGATTTACAAAGATGAACGAATAAATGTCTTTTTTTTTTTGTTTATTAATTAGTTTTTACTTCTGTTTACTCTATATTTTCCTTAATGATTTTTTTAATTCCTTTTCTTTTAATTTTGTTTTTTGTTGTTTAGTCTTTCTTCCTGTTTTATGCATGCATATATTTGAAAAATAGAATCGTAAACTATTTATTTGATTTATAAATTAAATGCTCGATCTTAAGATCGAGGTTTTGAACATATTATTTTTGCAATATCTTAAAAAAGGGGTTAGTTAGTTAGTTAGTTAAATTCTATTATTTAACGTCTGGTTCAGACCTATACAGATCGAATCATGCAGAAACAGCAGAAATAAAAGTTTTAAAAAACACTATTAAAATAGGGGTAGGTTATAGCTATCTCACAATGTTAAATTATTCTTAATAAAAAGAAAAACAATAATATCACAACCATTGCTCATAAAGTTATTGATGAATACATTCATACAGTAATTGGCCAATCGATCATGAATCAAATACTTTCTCAAGCAGCTGCTTGTAACACATCTTATGCTATGTTCAATTTTTAATAGTTGATTTTGGTTTTAATTTTACTCCTGGTCCCGTTCAATTTAAGGGGTACAATAGAGTAACTTATATATTCTCTAAACATAGCAAGCTTTTTTTCCTTGGTGAGCCATAACTGGTCTGTTTTCATTAAAGGTACTATTTGTTTTAACAATATGCATGCATATCGAATATTATCGATATCGATCTAGCTAAACAAAAAAAACCACAAGTTTTCTCCAAAAAAAACCACAAAATGGTTATGAGCCCTGGCCTTTTTTCTTTAAATTTCGTAGGGGATAAAAACCCACATTTTATAAAAATCAAAAAATCCAAGATAGTTTAGTGGTTAGAATTCTCGCTTGTCACGCGGGAGACCGGGGTTCAATTCCCCGTCTCGGAGTTTTTTTTTGCTGTCTCTTTTTATACATGTACAATCAATTAAAAGCTCTAAATTGAGTCTAAAAGTTGTACTAGGGTATAACATTCGTTTTTTATTTATAATTTTACACTATTAAGATTATAAAAAAGAATAAGGTAAACCAAAAGGGGGAGGTTAGAAATGTATTGGAAACAACAGATGTATTTATTCATTCAACAAAATTGAATAAACTTAAAGCTACTTCATATAAAATATAAAATTCTTTTCATAGTTCCTATTTGTAAAAGTGAAAAACCATTATTCTGATTATTATTAATTCATGTGAAATCAATAAGTGCCATGCTATTCTTCTCTAAAAGACTAAAAGATATCTTGTAATACATGCAGGAAAACCCTAGCTTGTAAAAACTAGCACTATTTTGATCCATTTATAAGTATTTAATCCTTTGTATCCATGATGAATCTAAATTTAAATGTAATAGAGTTCGAAAGATGAAGTTAATATGTACAAGCAAGCTAATCATATATCCACTACTAGAACTTTGAAGAATAATAACTAACCAATCAATTAAAATCTTTAAACAACCAAAGATAAACCCAATTAAATATCATCTTTTCCAGATATCTTACCATTGTCGTCCAATTTGCATCTAACCAATCTCTCAGTCTTGACTTCTTTCTTATCATCAGTTGCTTCACCTTCATTTGCATTTTCATTAGAAGAGACAGCCATCATGGAATTAGTTGCTAAGGATATAGCTCTAACTATTTGATTCCAGTTTGCAGTAACATCAGCAACACAAGCTGAGCCATCATTAACTTTCTCCATCTGTTTGTTGAATTCTTCTAAAGATGATGTTAACTTTGAAGTCAGCCTTTTAATTTCTCTTAAATTCTCAAGCTCTCCTAGCTTTTGCTGTAGTTTCTGTTGGGCCTGAGTTTCCGTGACCGACGTGTATCTTCTTGAATCCATTTCTATTATCTAACTATGGCCTGGGAAAGAGTAAAGACTAGTAGACTAAAGAACGTACTCATCATAAACGCGTTTTGCTTTTTGTTTTTTTGTTTTCTCAATTTCTCACTTTGTTTACTTTTAAGACTTCCTCTTCCTTCCACAAAGTGCCTTAATCACAGCCATCATACAAATTTATCTATCCAAATAGCTAATCAAACATGGCTAGAATATCCAACAAACAGGCTTTGCCTCAATCAACTACTAGCTCATATTCAAACAACGTTGAAAGCTCAACCTATAACAACAACAACAACAACAACAACGATAATGCTACTCCTCCTAGATATGATTACAATGTTTCAAGTTCTACTCCAAATACATATAGTTCTCTAGCTTCAAGTAATTCTGCTTCAATTATCGAAATGAATCAACTGAAAAGAAAATATTTACTTCAGAATAAAGTATTAGCTACAAGAAATGAAGAATTATTAAAAAAAATTACAGCATTAGAAAATAGATTATTAACTGTTCAAAGAGAAAATTTAACTTTAAGAAATAATGAAATTAAAATAAGAGAATCATTAAATTTATATTCATTAAGATTTGAAAACCAAATTGTTGCTAAATTTGAAGATATGATGAGAGAGTTTATAAATTATCAAACCAATTTAGGGATCGATAGACAAAAATCTTTAGATAAATATCGTTCTTATATTCCTTCAGTATTAAAACCACGTAAACCATTTGAATTTGTTAATGATTCCGCTAGTGGCTCATATCTTGCTTCATTGGACCAAAAAATAAAAACTGATATTAGAAGAAAAAGTATGACAAATAATCATACTGTCGTCAAACTAGATAAAGAACATTCAAAACAATTACAAAAAGAATTTGAAGAAGAATTGGTTGTGAATCCTGATATAGAAGTTAGAGAGTTTGCCATTCCTGAAGTTGATGAAGAAGATTCTCAAATATCTCAAGATATGGATATAACAACCACCGTTAAGAAAGAAGAAGAAAAACAATCAAACCAACAAAGTTTTGATGATTTAAAAGAGATACAAACTAAAGAATCAGTCGCCCAACGTTTAAGAACATCTTCATATAAGCAAAATGATACATCTGATGAAATTATTGAATTATCAAGTGATGAAGCTAGTATGGAAATGACTCAAAGTGAAGTTCCAGTTACTAAATCATTTAAATCACCGGAACAACAACAAATTCAAAAGAAACTTCCATTATCTCCTATAAAAACATTATCACCAGTTCATAAATCTCCCGTCAAATTAGTTTTCAATTCATCAACTACACTTTTACCTTCTTCAGCTGATTCTGAAACAAATGAATCATCAACTCTTTCATCATTTGATTCTCCTGTTAAAAAACATATAGAAGAACCTTCTAAACATCAAGATAAACAAATTTCCCAACCTTCAAGTCCACAAAAACCTCATAACACTCAACTAACACCATTGCCAGATAAGATTAATCCGTTTATTGATTCTGAAGCTTCAATTATCTCTATAGAAAATGATAGTGCATCTAATGATGATGCTACGATCGGTTCTGATACACCCAAACCAGCAACAATAACGAGAGAAACAAAACAAGAGAAACCATCTACTAAAGTTACTAAATCACATCGTCGTAAATCATGGCTGGATATTGATCCAATCCGTGTGACAACAACTGGGTTAAGAAAAAGAAGAGGAGAACCAATTGATTATAGAGAAGTTCCATTAGGAAAAAAATTAAGAAGAGAATCAGATAAATTTGTTGAAGCAGTTAGTGTTTTAAATGATACAACTAATACCAATAACAAAAAGTCCAAATCAAATAGAAGAAAAACACTTGCTACAGAAACTGTTCAACAGTCCAAGAAAAATACCAGGAGACAAAGCATAGGTAGTACATCAGGAAAGAACCATAAAAAGAATATGTTGAAAGTGAAAGATAAGAATCAATTGAATCAACAGAAAGTTAGTACACTAAATGTTAATAATAAAGATATAAGCAATTCAGTTTTTGATTTTGAAGTTATTACCAATGATGATGATGATTATGTGAATGATCAAAGAAAATATAATCAAGAGAACATTAAACCTACTAGAAGGAAAAGTCTGACTACAGGCAAATCTAGAAATAGAAGACATAGCATTGCATCATAGCTCCTTTTATTAAAAGAAATAAATTATTTGTATATTACATAGCAGACATTTTTACTTTTTTATAGTTATAATTTAGAAATGAACTGATTTTTTTATTATATTCCGATAAAAAAGATATTTATATTAAAAACATGTAATCTACACAAGGTATATAGAGGGTAAACAAAAAGGAACTGTATGATATTATAATTATTATTACTAAACACTCATTTTCATTTTAATTGGTCCATATGGTTTATAATCAACAACTTCAAAATCTTCAAATTTAAAATCATCAATATCAGTAACTTTTCTATTAATTTTCAATTTAGGAAATTCTTTTGGAATTCTTGAAATTTGTTCCTTTAAAGCATCAACATGATCACAATAAATGTGAGAATCACCCATAGTATGAATAAATTCACCTGGTTCCATATCAACAACATGTGCAATCATGATTGTTAATAAAGCATAAGAAGCAATATTAAAAGGAACTCCAAGTCCCATATCACAAGACCTTTGATACATTTGACAACTTAATCTTGGTTTAGCACCTTCTTCTTTTGGGAAATTAACAAAGAATTGACAAAAGACATGACATGGTGGTAATGCCATATCTTTAAAAGCAGGTGGATTCCAAGCAGACATAATAATTCTTCTATCATATGGATTAGTTTTTAAAGTCTTAATAATATTAGCTAATTGATCATAACCTTGTCCTGTATAGTCAGCATCACAATCTTTATATTCAGCACCAAAATGTCTCCATTGAAAACCATAAACAGGACCTAAATCACCTTCTCTTCTATGAGTTAAACCTAATGAATCTAAATATTCTCTTGATCCATTACCTTCCCATATCTTAACTCCTTTAGCTGATAATAATTTACCATCAGTTTTTCCTGAGATAAACCATAATAGTTCATGCAAGATACCTTTAAAAAACACTCTTTTAGTAGTTAATAATGGCAAAGTATCATTAGATAAATTGAATCTTAATTGAGGTGGAGCAAACAAAGCGTAAGTTCCAGTACCTGTTCTATCGGGTCTATGTTCACCTTCCTTCAGGATACGGGAACACAAGTCTAAATAAGCTTGTTCTTCTTGATTTGTGGTTTCAGCAGCAGTCATTATTGATATTAAATCTCTAATATTTGGAGAAAAAACAGTCATTCAATTTGATATATGATCTTTAAAAATACACAACGCGTTATAAACAAAACTCGAAAAAACGCGTGCAGCACGTGACACTCAGACCTCGGCTGTGCACTTTTGGCAGTGCTTCGTAACCAGAATTAAAAGAGGGGATTACAATTTGTTCAATTAGTTTTTTTCATTAATTCCTGTTCCTTAACAAATTATGTTCAATCAATTTATTACAACAATGTTTGAATAAGCCAGCACCACAAGCCCCCTTATACTGTCAGAATCAAAATAGAGACAGTCCATTGATTTATCCATTATCAACAACGTTTTTAAAATTAAGAATTAGCAACTTTATAAGAATTAGATCTGGCAATTTATCAATTTATCATTATCAAAATAGTCAAAATAACCAATACATGTCGTTTTTGCCCAAATGAGCTCTTTTAATTGAGTGAAATTTCTAGTAATTTATGCAATAGAAGAACCAAAATCCAAATAAAGCACACCATTGAACATTAGAACTATACATCTTCATAATGCTTGATTCCTTCTTCAGCTTTAATTAATTTGCTTTCAGTCATTAACAATTCATTTCTAGTTGTATTCAGAGTAAATTCTGAAGAGTTAAGTTTATCATGAATAGTATTGAATACCAACAGAACCAGTCTTCAAAGAGACAGATAATTCATACAGCATCAATCGCCATGACTTCTAAAGGTAGACAACATCCCCTGCGATAAAAGAATAGGTAATATAACACTCTAAATATATGGAGTAATTTATCTGTGCATCCATTTAACTAAATTGGTGAATTTCTTCTATTAGCATCTTCATCTATACTTCACATGAAATGCAATACTTATTATTGATCTGATTTCAACTATGTCAACTATATCTTTCATGTTCTCTTTCACTTAGTCTATCATCTAAAAACCATTCAGTAATGGTGGCACTATCAGATTTGTATTTGCATGATGCTGTACACTTTAATTTACCAAATACAATTCATTATATGATTATATGTATACCTTAATACAATGCTATCTTATAAGTTAATCTCACTCAATGTGTTACAATTAAACTAGGGCAATAGTTCCGTTATATTAGCTTATTTTGAGAATTGATACAAAACATGAAATCATTTGGATAGTTTAGAAACTTGAGTTACATCATCAATACTTGTGTATCGTTCACTGAAATCATTTTTTGAATTAAACCTGGAGCTATTGGTCAAATTATTGATTTAGTTTTTAAAGATTTTTTTTATAGTTTTTTATAGTTTTTGATAGGAACTGTGTATTGTATTCTCTGTCTTGTATCGATGAAGGTGCTAATAGAAGGAAGTTGTTCATTTAGCTAGAAATAGATATCTTACTCTGTATAATAATGCAACGAATGAAAACACCGCTGCGCACGTGACTGCGTGCGGCTCGTGAGGAAGCGAAGTATGTGATTTACTCAAGCACTGATTGGCTGGATTTTTTCTCACCAAATGTTCGACCTCTCAAAACTCACTTTTCTGTCCAACCCCTTAGCTTCTTCCCATCTCTTGCAAAACACTGGATTTTCATTAATTATCAACAATGTTCTCTCAATTTGGTTCTGCTTTCAAGCGTTCTATCAATGCTGTATGTATTATTCCTACTTAATATCATTCTACACTCTTCTTGGAACACTGAAAAATCAAAAGATTCAATTTTTTCATCTTGACAATTTTGACTTTTTTTCTTAACAAACTATACAATAAATTTACAATAATGATTATATCATCATTTAACTATATAACCATGCTTTTTTCCCAGTTCAAAAAACATTATTTGGCTACAATTTGTATCAGAAACGGTGATAACAACAAATATAAACAGGGATTTCTTTTTTTGTTCCCTAATATAACTGCAATTCTTTGATTCAACTTTACTTTAAAACTCTTCATCTTTACAACCACATATTACCCCTTTAATATACGTTTTTCAACTATTTTAAGAGCGTTATTTATCACGTTAAATGCACAATTTTGCTCTTCACAAAAATTTGTGTGTGCTTCTAGTCTCGCTCCCTCTGATTGGCTAGTTTCACCTCTCAACCTTCAAACGCTTTTAACTTCCTTACATATTCCATAAACGATTAATTATAATAACTACAATCATATAATGATATCAACTTTACTGTTACCAAATTTTTAGAAAAAATTTTCAGTTTCTGATTTGTAGATCTCAACCTCATTTTGTTCATCGAATGATAGTTGAATAAATTTTTTTTTTCAATTAAAAAACATTAATATACTAACATAGCAACAATTACATCTGTATTTGTGTTAATTTAGAGAGCTTTTTCAACTAGTGCTAAAACTGAACTTTCTTCAAGTGTGAAAAAAACCATTCAAGGTGGTATTGCAGCAACTGGTATAGCTGCTGCTTATATTTTATATCAAGATGCCCAATCTGCTCAAGCTATGACTGCTGCTGAACATGGTTTACATTCTCCAGCTTACGGTTGGTCACATAACGGTATGTTTGATACATTTGATCATGCTTCAATTAGAAGAGGTTTCCAAGTTTATAGAGAAGTTTGTGCCGCTTGTCATTCATTAGATAGAGTTCCATGGAGAACTTTAGTTGGTGTCTCTCATACTAATGCTGAAGTCAGAGAAATGTGTGAAGAATTTGAATATGATGATGAGCCTGATGACCAAGGTAATCCAAAGAAGAGACCAGGTAAATTAGCTGATAACATCCCAGGTCCATACGCAAATGAGCAAGCTGCTAGAGCTGCCAATCAAGGTGCTCTTCCACCAGATTTATCCTTAATTGTTAAAGCTAGACATGGTGCATGTGATTATATCTTTTCATTATTAACCGGTTATCCAGAAGATCCACCAGCAGGTGTTGTCTTAGCCCCAGGTGCCAACTATAATCCATATTTCCCAGGTGGATCAATTGCGATGGGTAGAGTTTTATTTGATGGTTTAGTTGAATATGAAGATGGTACTGAAGCTACTACTTCACAAATGGCTAAAGATGTTACTACTTTCTTGAATTGGGCTTCTGAACCAGAACATGATGAAAGAAAGAGATTAGGTGTTAAAGCTTTGATTCTAACCACTTCATTATATTTCCTTTCTATTTGGGTTAAGAAATTCAAATGGGCTCCAATTAAACACAGAAAGATTGTTTTCAATCCACCAAAAAAATAATTTAATTAATTTCATGAAAATTAGTTTTATTAGTTTATTTATTTTTAATGTCATTAATTCATTAATTTCTGTTTTTATTTTTATTTGCTTCTTCTATTCCACCTATTCCATCAATCACCTTTTTTCACCTCATCTAATTGAACAATTGTACATTTTTCATGTCTTACTTAAATTATAAAGATATTCCATCATTTAAAAAAAAACAAATATTCATATTCCTTTAATCAGAAAAAGAGTATTTATGATAAAGCTGTTGTTGCATTATATAAGGTATTTATCATTCATTCATCCTTTTCCACCATCCCCATTCTTTCCCTCAAGGTCATCTTATTCTACTTTTTTTGTTTCTTACATATATATATACTATTATTTAAATTATTATTTGTTCTTGTTTTTCAAAAAATAAACATTGACTCTTTACGAATTAGATAAATTTCCAATTTCTAGTGTAGTTGTAGTTGAAAATCTGCTTAAGTAAGCAGGAGCGAGATCGAAAATATTCAGGCGATGCTCAAAACAACAACAATTAAATTAGGACAACCTATTCCTGATATCAGTTCACAAATTCATACAAGTCTGGGAATAGTTCAGTGCTTTTACGTGACACAGTGAATCCGCTCAAAAATGATAGATGAAGACCCACTCCATGTAAGTCTTCCATCGAACAATTTACCTCTACCCGTTATATCAATTCAATCTACTTCCTCTGCTCCAAAATCATCAAATGAAGAACCGATTTCAACTCCTAAACATATAGTAACAATGCCAGTTGATGTTTCGAAAAGAAATTCCATAACCCCATCCCATGAAACAAATCAAGTCACGCTCAATGAACAAAGTTTATTATTACCCCAATATCAATATCAATATCAACAACAACAACAACAAACAGAATCAAATATAGTTAATACTATGGTTACAGCAAATGATGCATTTATTTCATCCTTAGACCATTTACCTTGTGATATTGTTAGATCATTATGGATTGTTCAATCTTTAAACTTGAAGGTTGATAGATTAAAAGCTGATTTACTTTATTTGGTTAAATTGAAAGATTTATTAAGATTGAGAAGAAAAGAATTGAATAATACCTTAACTACACAAGAAATTGAATCCAATAATGATATTGACCTTAATAATGATGAAGGAAACGGTAATTTAGGTATAATTATTGATAAAGATGAATTAAATAATCAAGATGAAGTTGAACAAGTTAAAAAATTGATTTTTATGAAAGTTTTACAAGTTGAACATAAAATAAAATTGATGAGAACAGAAATATCTGCAGAAACAGTTCATTTGAGATCTTTGATTAATAACCATTTAAATTATCTTCAACATGATTTAGGTATAATGGATGAACTATCAGAATATAAAAAGTTAACTTCAAGTGATTATACTGCTAAAGACTCTAGAAATTGGAAAGCATTTACTACATTCAAGAAAGACTTTTTGAAATTATTGAAAGAAGCCAATAACAATTCAACCAGTGATAATCATAATGATAATAATGTTGCTCTTCTTCATCTTTCAACTAAGAAAATTCCTTCTTTTTCAAGCAATACAACATCAAACAATTTAAATAGTGGATTAAAGATCAAATTGAATTTAAGCAAACCAATAAATACTAATTCAAATGCTAGAGGTATTAGAGAAACTACATCCGCTGCCTCTGTTGCTTCTACAATTGCAAATCACAATCTTCTGAAAGAGAGATCTTACAAGAGACGTAGAAAATCGTCAGATTCATCATTATTATTATTAGATTCCAACAATCGGGATAAGGGTAGAACAAAAGTCATAGATAAAAGACAAGTTACCAATTATGGAACCAGTAAAGGACCCTCATCAAGAGTGATAAAACAGGTTAAAGCTGATAAATCTAGTGAAGTTTTAGTTAAAAGACCAGTTGGTAGACCCCCTGTTAATAAAGGCAGTACCACATTGTCATACAAGAAGAAACAGATCAAGGCTGTTGCCCCAATTGTTATTCCTTCAACTTCCAAAGATGACTCTGAAGATGAGGTGGTTGAGGTTGTGGAGAAGAAAATTAAAGGACGAAAACCATCTAGTGGAGCTAATAAACAGTCTAGTGATGGGAATGATTTATATTGTTTTTGTGGTGGGCCATCATTTGGTAAGATGATAGCTTGTGATAATGTGAATTGTAAGAAGGAGTGGTTTCATTATAAGTGTGTTGGATTATTTAAGGTGCCAGAGGATAAAAACAGGTGGTTTTGCAGTAAAGAGTGTGAAGCTGAGTTTGGTAAGTCGGGTAAAGCAGGTAGAAAGAGGAGAAGATGATGGTTTACAGGCCTTAAATTGTGTATTTTAAATATCTTAAATCGTTTAAGTTTTCAGTGAAAAGAGGGTTTTTTGATTCTGTCCGCTATCGGTGTATGACTTTGCGAACCACCCTCTTCTTGGACTGGATCTGGTATAAAACAAGGGGATTCCCTTCAATTGGCTGGGAAAGTAACCGTAGTGGTCTAAATGGAAAACACTCTACACCTTTTCAATGTTAGCTGCTAATACCTTCATTGCTCCTGCTTCAAAGCAATTATTCAGATCATTTGTTAACGCTTCACCAACTGTTTTAAGATCATCAACTACTTCGAATTTGTTAAGATGTTACACCCAACACCATCACCATCATCATCGTCGTATGAGTAAGCCATTCCATAATGACCCAGAACATATCATCCATCCTGGCACAAAAGAGCATATTCATCTTAACTCTCCATCAATTAATCCAAAACCATTATTACTTTCATTCGATGCTTATGAAACAATATATACTCCAATTGAAAGTATTCCTTACCAGTACAATGAAATTACTAAGAAATATGGTATCGATCTAGGTTTAAAAGAAGTCAAATCAAGATTTTTAAAAGCTTTTCAATTTACTAATTCTCAATTTCCAAATTATGGTAAACCTGCTGGTATTTCTGTTTATCAATTTTGGGAAATTTTATTAAGTGAAATGTATTCTGAATGGTCTCCAATTGTTTCAAAATTAGTTGCTAAAGGTGGTGGTCCAGTTGTTAATAATAATGATGAAAAAAAATTAGATCCAGATCAATTTAATAAAATGACTGATGAAATTATTCAACATTTTGAAACTAAACAAGCTTACAAGATTTATGATGATTTAATACCATTCTTAATCAAATGTAAAAGAAATAATATTAAATTATGTATTTCATCAAATGCAGACTCTCAAGTTACAAATTTAATAATTAATGAATTTGAAAATTTAACAGATTTTTTTAATCCAAAAGATATTTATTTAAGTTATGATTTAGACATTTGTAAACCAAATCCAAAATTTTTTGAAACCATTTTAACTAAAGAATATTTAAAATATTTCAATCATAAACAAGTTTGGGAACCATCATCATTAGTTAAACAAAATTTTGCTGATTACAAGAGTGATATTAATGATGTTAAAAAATTAGCTTATAGAACTTGGCATATTGGTGATGAATATGAAAAAGATACTAAGTGTGTTTTGAATCTAGGTATGGGTTCTATACTATTAGATCGTAAACTTACTTCAGGATTTTTAAGAAAAGGTGAAAAGATTAGAAAAGTCCATGAAAGATTTTATGTTGTTCATTCACTAAATGACTTAGGTCCGTTATTTGGATTTGCTTAATTAGGTGTTTGACCTCCTTTATTTTTATTTATGGTTTTTCTGGTTTTATCTTGTTTATTTTTTTTTTTAATTTTCAAAGTTGCAGGTACAACTTCATCTATTTAATTTTTATTTGATCATTTTTTTTTTTCTTTAATTTCATTTATCATTTTATGGCATTATTTTTTTCATAGATACATTTACTGATTATTTATTTTTTTATTTAAAAAAACATGGACAAATCATTCATAAGATATATATGTAGTAACAATTAAAAAGAAAAGAGTATATTATTGGTACAAAAGAGTAAAATCGAAACAAATAATTGCTATATGAAGCTAAGGACTGAATCACAAGCAAAAAAAGTACAAAAGACAAAATAAATGAATATAATTTAATAAAAGTCTTTTATGAATCACAAAACCATCCAAACACCTAAAGCTAAAACAATGGCTAACACCACAGCAGTTGTAATTGCAGCACCAACTTTATCTTTATTAGTAACAGTGATATCATTATAAGCAACACTATCAGTTGATGAAGTACCAGCATTTGCATCACCAACAGAAGTACCACCAGTTGTGTTTGTATATGGAGCATCACATTCAAGAACTAAAGTACTTTGAATAATTTCTAAAGCTGAAATTTGTTCACCTAAACCGTAATAATCATCCCAACCAGAATAACTCCAATCTAAACCACAAGTATGGCCATCAGAACCACCTGAACAAGATTGAGCTGCACCTGCTGCAGAGGCTTTAATAACTGTCATGATACTATCAGTCAAAGAAGGAACCAATTTAGCTGTGACAGCTAAACATCTTGAAAAAATAGATTTAAATGATCTTTGATCAGTATCACAAGTGGATGATGTTTGACATTGTCTTTCATATATGATATTATCTGAGTCGATATAGATTGAAATACCACTATAGAATTTAGCAGCTTCCTCAGACCAATAATCATCTTCCGTATAATTATATAAGTAAGCAGTACCAGCTAACATAATACCATGATTATAAGTCCATTGGTCAGTACCAACGTCAGGACATTCATTATCAACAATATCAGCACCATCATAAACTAAATATGCACCACTTTCTTCAACAATAAAGTTAGAAGAATTGGTTAACCAATCATAAACTTTTTCAGCAACTTCAACATAAGTATCATTTCCAGTATATCTTGCTAATCTAGCAGCCATTAAGAATAAACAACCATTTGAAATAGTATTCTTGTAATCATAGCCTGAATTCCAGGTGAAGATTTGCCATCTTAAACCACCATCACAATTATCAGTATCCCATCTAGCATACATTGTATTATAAACGGCTTGACTTAAAGCTAACCAACCTGGTTCATCATCAGGTGGATTTGTAAAATTTCTTTCAGTTGCTTCCATAACAGCAAACCCCCAAAAACCTTGATCATCATTACCTTCGGTATAAGATTGATTTGAAGGAATATAATCATTATCAGAACCTCTTTGAGCAATTAAAGCATCATAAATTAAATCTTCATAAGTAGTATTTCCACAATAATACCAATTATTAAGTAAACTACCAAAAGCTTCACCTGCTTCCCACCAATAGTAAGGAGAGACAAACAAACCAACTGTACCACCATAAGTAGTACCTTGATAATAATCTAAAACACCATCAACTATAAGGGCAGTTGCATCACAAACTGAATCTTTATCACCAACAGTCAATGATATTGCGTTTGATAATGTAAACGAATATGATAGAAGTATAAGGAAATATGTTGAAATACGTTGTTTCATTCTAATATAATTCTGAATTAATTTTTAATTGATGATATCTTTTTTGTTTTAATAAAACCGGATGCAATTAACTTTCTTTTGATGTAAATAAATAAAATTTAATAAATTAACAGAGCTAGAAAAGACTTTTCAAGACGTAAATTCTGAATTAATTGTAGGATGTGAGAGTATAATATGAGAAACTTTTGTGAGTGAAATACTAGGAAAGCTTTTACCTATCATTCGTATGGATTCCAGGCTGGTATTTACAAGCTTATAAGATCAACAAATACAAAATCGATATCAGGGCGCGGCAGGTGCACGGGTGTGCCAATGTATTATTTTTAGCAGCTTGGCGGCTCTGGCTCTGGCGCTGCGGCGTGAGGCGCTCTCGGCGCTGTGGCGCTGCGGCAGCGGCTTTTAGCTCCGCCGGCACCCGTGCACCGGCGCTGACCCACTCGAACACTCGGCTGTGCAATCACCTTAAACTTTCCTGATAAAGTCACATTCATTTGCCTCCCTTTCTTATTACAAATACCTTTCTTATCATCTGCCATACCTTTTACATTTATCATTAGTTCATATACCATTTCCATATTACCCATCCCAACTTATTCAACTTAGATTTCATCTGCATTTACTACCATAATGTCTGGAAAAATTGATAAATCAAACAGTGGTGGCAATAGTCGTTCTACTAATGATGCTTTACCAAATCATCCAAATTTATTGAATAATACTTTAGATCCTGCTTCTACAAATGCTAAAAGTAATAAGAATGATGCTTCCAAGTTGATTACTGTTAAAGCTCAATTTTTAACTTCAAGCTCTGTTGACTATAATGATCCTGATTCTGATAAGGAAACTATCAAGAAGATTCAATTTTTAGCCCGTAAAGGAAGTTTACTGGATTTAGATTCTTTACTCAAGACTTTATATAATCATGTTTTAAAAACAGAAGATCCTCAATTAATTGAATTATTTGATGATCATGTTCATCATGAATTAGTTTTAACAAGAAAATCAAAGAAGAGTA
>JAJLZM010000288.1:0-48121 GCA_030572235.1 Ambrosiozyma kamigamensis
TAAGGGGGAAAAAGTGAAAAAAATACAAGGCGTTTAATTTAAGGAGTTTTTACGCGTTTAAATATGGGAGACTTAAATCAGATTCAGTTCATAATTACGGGATTACAGGTTTACAGGAGTCAATTAATCAAGATCAATCAAGTCTTCAATAGCATTGTCTGGTTTAAATACTTACAGTCCTTTCGACCCAAGCAGAAGCATGGTTGAAAGGATTCTACTATAGAGTTACCGCTATAGCTATAGCTGTAATTCAGCTCATATATTGTTGCTAAAAGTATTATTATTTTCATCTTGTTGAAATTATTGATATAAAGAGAAGAGGTTAAAGTAATGGTCTTTGATTCCATGGTAAAAATTAAAACACGTAGTAGAGACGAGTAGGATTTAGTGTATTACGTAACACAAACTGTAGATTCTGGATGTACAGTATCGCTGCTACTAATATCCCAAACTTGATGAATGGTGAAACCACAATTGATGTTAAAAGTACAGAGTCTTAAAGAGTTCTTGAAACAGGGGGAGAATTAATTCTGGCAGCTGCCCAACCAGATTTGCTACCCAAATTTATGTATTTAAAGATCTTAGTAAAAACATGGAAATAATCAAATCAATTGCTGATGATCAAAAGGAAAAAGATAAGGAATTTGAAAATCAGAATCTTAAGAAGAAGCAAAAGAAGTAAAAAAAGAGAAAAAAGTAAGTTTTTTCAAACTGATACACAATTAGAAGCTTTAAAAGTAATTAATTCAGAACTATCTAGAAATTTGAAACCTTTTAAGTGAATTAGTTATGAAATCTGAAAGTTCAACATATAGAATAACATCAGTCTTATCTGATTATATTATTGCATCATCCAAAATTGTTAAATCTTTTGATAAAAAAGATGGAAATTCACTTTTATCATCTTATGCTTCTGATATTTCTAGAGCCCTTGGTTCAGTATTCTTAAAAGAGATGGTCAATGATTTTACGTTATTGGGTCTCTGTTTTAATTTAGATGTCTGTTATACACCTCTTCTGCTGCTAAAGAGCGTGCTTTTAATGCACTGAAAGTAATCTTGCTGGGTAAAGATGTGACTCCAAAGAAGTCTTCAACTCTTGATAGATTGCGTAGTGGCTTTGATTTGTTACTTGAAACTAGATAAATTTTGACTGAAGGTATTCATTACAATTCTTTTTCACAAGTGGATCAGATTCTATCAAGTATAGTTCCTAATTCAATAGCTGCTGAACGTATTTTCTCTCTTCTGAGTTGGTTCGACTTTCTGAAAAGAAATTAAAGATGATGGGTCGTACAATCAAGTTATCAAGTGTGTTAATAAAAGATATTTAGAAATTGAATCAAAAGTTGATAAAAAGAACAAATCTAAGATTATTAAAAACAAAGATAAGTTGTTATTTGGTTCAGGAATTCATGGTCTCGATGACAATTCAAATGAAAATCCAGATGGAAATATTCCAATTGCATATCCTGAAGATATATGATGTGACTGACTCTGATGAAGAACTTGATACAGCTGATTATTCAAAACCAACTGAAACGTTTCAAGACTTATGAACGTACAGATAGATTTGGTATTGCCGATATGATAACTGAAACTGATCTATAAAGATGATGATTTTTTTGATGAATTTTTTCTTAAAACACCTTCAGAAAGAAGAAGAAAAATTGGATGATGACAATGATGAGTTGGATGATTTAGTTCTGATTTGATCCACCATGTCAGAATATAAAGAGAGGGTTACCTCTGCTTATAAGAGGGAGGCAAAAGATAGCATGCACAGAACTTACAGTTGACCAAAATTGTTGAAAAAATGAAAAATTATAACGCGTCGATGGGCGCACCGACGCGGCTGATTACATAAGCAATAAGCCTCTCACACGCCACTGCTTCGCCGCGTGTGTTTACTGCGCCATCTTGCACATATTAAAATGGAGAATTAACACGGTGAACAGTTGGTGAACAGTTGGTGAACAGCTATATAGTGTCCCTGCCATCCAATGTCTGCCCAATCGTCTCAGTTCCAGCAGTTGGAAAAGCTTGGGGAAGGTACATATGCTACTGTCTACAAAGGAAGAAACAGACAAACAGGAATATTGGTGGCTTTAAAAGAAATCAGCTTGGATAGTGAAGAAGGTACTCCATCAACTGCAATTAGAGAAATCTCTTTAATGAAAGAATTAAATCATGAAAATATTGTTACTTTATACGATGTCATTCATACTGAAAATAAATTGACTTTGGTGTTTGAATATATGGATAAAGATTTAAAAAGATATATGGATACAAATAGTTATAATAATACTGGTGCTTTAGATCCTCCAACTATAAAATCTTTTATGTTTCAATTATTAAGAGGAATTATGTTTTGTCATGATAATAGAGTTTTACATCGTGATTTGAAACCTCAAAATTTATTAATTAATAATAAAGGTGAATTAAAAATTGGTGATTTTGGCTTAGCTAGAGCTTTTGGTATACCTGTTAATACTTTTTCAAATGAAGTTGTCACATTATGGTATAGAGCTCCTGATGTCCTGCTAGGTTCAAGAAACTATTCAACTTCAATTGATATGTGGTCTGCTGGTTGTATATTGGCTGAAATGTTTACTGGTAAACCTTTATTTCCTGGTTCTTCAAATGAAGATCAATTATTAAAAATATTTAGAATTATGGGTACTCCAAATGAAAGAACTTGGCCAAGTGTTACTAATTATCCAAATTATAGAAATAATTTTAATGTTTTCATTCCTCAAGATTTAAGAGTTTTAATTCCAAATATTGATAATTTAGCTTTAAATTTATTACAAGGTTTATTACAAATGAGACCTGAATTAAGAACGAATGCAAGACAAGCTTTACAACATCCTTGGTTTGCTGAATATACTGGTACTGGCGTTGGTGCTGGCGTTTATGATAGTCATAAACAACAACAGCAACAACAACAACAACAGTTACAACAACAACCTGTTCCTGGTTATGGTTATCAAATGTAATTCATTTCATTTATTCTTTGTTTTTCTAATTCATTCTTCACTTTATCATATTTATCATCTTTTGCGAACGCTTTCTTACATTATTATTACATAACTTTTCTTATTGTTAGTTTTTTTTTTCTTTTGGTTTTTGTGTCCCCACTCTCATATTTTTCTTAATATTAAATAAATAGAATATATTCAAATCTATTTAAATCTATACATAAAATAAAAAGGTTTTAATTAACTCCGTAATTGAGACCCATTTGTAACTTGTGATAATGTATTAGTTGATGGTTCTAAATTTGAATATTTTTTTAATAATTCAATATGTTTCCAATTTTTATTTTCAATAATTATACTCCAAAATTCAATATTATCTTTAAAAGAATTTATATTTAATTTAGTTAAAATATATTTCAACCATTTCTTTTTAATTTTTTTAGTTTCTAATAATTTTAAAACTAAATCAATATTTGAAAATTCAATTTTAGTTAATTTATCTTTATAATCTTTTAATATTTTATTTTTAAGCATTTGATCAATTTCTTTAATTGTTAAATAATAATCTTTTTTATCATCTATTATTTCTTTTGTTTGAATTGCTTTTAAATTCAAATTTAATAAAAATAAAATTGATTCATCAATATTATTATTAAAAAAACAATTTAATTCAATTAATTTTTTAATTATATCTAATTTTAATTTATAATTTCTTTTAATTAAATAATCAACATCATTTGCATCATTCTCATTAAAATATGGTATTGCAATTGAATGTTTTGGAAATCTTTCAAGATATCTAGATTTATCAACTCTTAATATAATTTGTTGTCCTTTATCATTATTATCATTTAATATTTGTCTTTCAATTGCTTGAATTCTTTGATTATTAGTTGTTCGAACACTTGCATAACCTGCATGGGAAAGTACTAAATCAATATGTAATCTTCTAAACATTGAATACTGAAAAATTCCAGTATATAAAGCTTTTGAATTTAAAATAATTAATTTATAATCTTCTTTTGTAATACTATCTTTTCTTTTCTTTTTATTGATTATTTTATTTCTAGTAGTTTGATCTAATGTTGTATGTAAAGCATTTTCGAAATGTTCTTCTGAATCTGATAAATCATGTAATTGAATTAATTTATTTAAAATTTCACTTTTTGGTTCTAAATTAATTATATAAATATAATTTGTTTTAATTATTGATAATTCAATATCATATCTTTGTTTATTTATGAAATGATATAAATATTTATTTGTTAATAATAATGATTGATGATTATTTGATAAAACAATTATTTTAAATATTATTTCTGATGGTAAATCCCAAAGTTTTAATTTTCTTTGTTGTTGTTTTTGCTTTTGTTTTTGTATATTAGTTATTATTTCAATTTCATTATCATTCTCTATACTAGCAATTTCTTTATTATATCTTCTCTTTTTATATCTTCTATTGAATTCTGGTGCTGTGTATGGATCTATTATATGAGGTTGAAAACGACTTTGATGATGACTACTTAAATTTCCAAATAGTATATTTTCATTTAAATCTCTAGTAATGGACCTTCCATCAGTAGTCTTTGCATTATATTTTGAGAAACTGGTATCTATGATCTTTCCAGGAAATATGAAGCCCATTAAGAATTGTTTGATTGCATATATGATAAAAAAAAGTACAGTATATAAACAGAAATTTTTCATTTTTATGATGAACGGCTCAACCTCTCAAAAAAAGATCAAATTTTACAAAAAATTAAAAAAAATTAAAGATTAATGATTGGAATTAAAAGTAATCAGAAAATTAAATTTTGAAAATATATAAATATATGCGTGTGGATGGAGGATGGTACAAAATGGAATGAGAAAGGGTTTATTAAGAAGAAAGAAAAATGAAAAGAAAACTAAAGAAAAACTATCAACATCTACAAAAACACTCACACATCATATATTAAATCCGTAATGCTTAACAAAAAAATATTTAACCTATATTCAGAAAAAAGTATGTTTTTTTTTAATATTATTTATATTAAAACAAAGTAGAAGAAATACATGAAAAAAAAGACAGAGCCAAATTTGTGAATTTTATCTAAAAGAATTTTTAAATTGTTTTTTTATTTATTGAAGTATTTTATTAAATTTCCTTAACTTTAACGAGTAGCCATAGCTTTGGTAACAACTCTCTTTAAAGCTAATTCAGCTTTTCTGAAATCATCAGCAGAAGAATCTTCTAATTCTAAAGCAGCTAAAGCATCTGATAAAGCGTTTTCAACTCTTTGTTTGTTCATCTTCTTCATTTTAGATGATAAAACTGGATCAGTAACAGTAGATTCAATAGATGAAACATATGATTCTAATCTTTGTTTAGCTTCATGTCTCTTGGAGAATTCTTCATCTGATTTCTTGAATTTATCAGCATCATTAATCATTTGTTCAATTTCAGAAGTAGATAATCTACCAATAGAGTTAGAAATAGTAATGTTAGCAGATCTACCAGTAGATTTTTCAACGGCAGTAACCTTTAAGATACCATTAGCATCAACTTCAAAGATAGCTTCTAAGACTGGTTCACCAGCTTGCATTGGTGGAATGTTCTTTAAGTCAAATTCACCTAATAAAGTGTTTTCAGCACAGTTAACTCTTTCACCTTGGTAAACTGGGAATTGAACAGTGGTTTGATGGTCTTCAACAGTAGTGAAAGTTCTTCTCTTAATAGTTGGGACAGTAGAGTTTCTTGGAACAACTGGAGCGAAAACATTACCTTGCATAGCAACACCTAAAGATAATGGAATAACATCTAATAATAATAAATCTTTAGTATCGTCAGAAGTAGATTGACCAGTTAAGATAGCACCTTGAACAGCAGCACCGTAAGCAACAGCTTCATCAGGGTTAATGGATTTTTCTAATTGTTTACCTTCAAAGAAATCTGATAATAATTTTTGAACCTTTGGAATTCTTGTAGAACCACCAACTAAAACAACTTCATCAACTTGAGTTTTACCAATTTTAGCATCTTTTAAGACTTTTTCAACTGGGTCTAAAGTGGATTTGAATAAAACAGAGTTAATATCTTCAAATCTAGCTCTGGTAATGTTAGCAGTGAAATCTTCACCATCAAATAATGAATCAACTTCAACAGTGGTTTGAGTAACAGAAGATAAAGTTCTCTTAGCTCTTTCACAAGCAGTTCTTAATCTTCTTAAAGCTCTTGGATCATTAGAAATATCTGAACCAGTCTTCTTCTTGAATTCTTTTTTGAAATGTTCTAATAAGTTGGTATCGAAATCTTGACCACCTAAATGGGTATCACCAGCAGTAGCTTTAACAGTGAAAACACCACCAGCAATATGTAATAAAGAAACATCGAAAGTTCCTCCACCTAAATCGAAAATTAAAATGTGTCTTTCTTTATCAGATTTACCAGCACCTAAACCATAAGCAATAGCAGCGGCAGTTGGTTCGTTAATAATTCTTAAAACGTTTAAACCAGCAATGGCACCAGCATCTTTAGTAGCTTGTCTTTGAGCATCATTGAAATAAGCTGGAACAGTAATAACAGCTTTTTCAACAGTTTGGCCAATTTTAGCTTCAGCAATTTCTTTCATTTTAGTTAAAACCATGGATGAAATTTCTTGTGGAGAGAATGATTTAGTTTCTTCTAAGTATGAAACTTCAATTTTTGGGTTTCCATTATCATCGACAACTTTGAATGGCCAAGTTTTAATATCTTTTTGAACAGATTCATCATTGAAACCTCTACCAATTAATCTCTTAGCATCGAAAACGGTATTGATTGGGTTTAAAGCAGCTTGATTCTTAGCAGCATCACCAATTAATCTTTCTTCTGGAGTGAATGCGACGAAAGAAGGAGTAACTCTGTTACCTTGTTCATTTGCAATAATTTCGACAGCAGAGTCGTAAGTAGCAACACATGAGTAGGTAGTACCTAAATCGATACCGATAGCACCTTGGAAAACACCGTCAGACATTGTAATTATAGAATAATGATGTTGAGATAGGGGAAAAAATAAGACTAGGAGGAAAAAAAAATCTTTAAAGGTACTTTTAAAAAATCTTTAAGTATGGACTGGATCGTTGAAAAATTTTTTTTTCAGGAAAATAAATATGTGTGTGGCGCACGACTCTGAAAAGTTTCCGCCGCGATGGCATAAGTGGCGTGTACGCGGGAGCAGCGGGAGCAGCGGTGGGAGCCGTTGTGGGAGTTATGCTGGGGGTTATGTAGAGAATCTGTCCTGGGTTGAGAGAGCATTTGTGATGAGTTGGGAGGCCTTGAGCACTCGGGAAAGCTTGGGGGAGCTGATACGGATCAGTTGGGGTTGGAAGATGTTTTTCAATAGGTTGGGGTTTCTGTTTTCTTTGTCTTTTTCATTATCAAATATTTTAATTTCAGCACCAGATTTCTTTCTTATCTTTTCAATAGACTGACCTTTACGGCCAATAATAAAGGAAACAACTTCATGGCTAAATAGCATCGGTTTGACAAATTCATTATTAACATATATAATATTATATTTTAATTTGATAACTTTAAAATTTGGGATTGGTTTCCTTCTTAATTTCTTCAATGCATGTTCTATTATAAAAGTTGAATTCAATCCAGGTTTATGATTTTGGTAAATGCTAGTTAAGTTCCCACTAATTTCAGAATAGTCTAGGATAAAGTTGTTAATAGTTGAATCAGTAATTAAATCACAATCATTATTTTTATTTTTTAAAGAAACAATATAGAGTTCACCAGGTATATTAGGATGAAATGGAGTATAATGTTTAACAATCAGATTATTATCATTGTAATTCAGGCATTGAAACTTTTTAAGAAGAACAGCTAATTCATTAAACAATTTGAAAATCAAGTTAGATATCTTTAAGAAAAACAAAAGAAGCATAGATATGTTAGTAAATTAAATTAAATTATAGTTATTATAAGAATCAACATACCCCAATAAAAATACTTTTATTTCTAAATAGACCAACTAATTCTATCATCCATTCATCACAAAGTAGATTGACTTGAATTAAACTAACTAATAATGAATTATTATAACTAAAACTTTTTGATAATTTAATAGGTTTAATTTCATTCAAAACATAATCATCATCATCATCATCATCATCATCATCATCATCATCAATAATCATCATATCATCTATTGTTAATAATTTAATAAATTGTAATAGTTTAACTTTAGAACCAATAAATAATCTCATAATTTTAAATTCATCTTTTGTAATCTTATCATCACTAATTTTTTCATTTTTTTCATATTTATTAATTGATTTCATACCAAACCTAATAATTTTACTAGTGGATTGATTTCTTTGTGATAATAATTGTATAATTGAGTTAATTGGATTATAATCATTGTTGTCAGTGTTTAGATTAACTTGATTTAAGTTTTGATCCCTTTCATCATCATAAATTGAAGTATCAGAAGAGCATAAAGAATCGCTATTTAACGTGAGTTTTTCTGTGTTTGAAGAGTCATTGTTGTCATTATAGATTGTGAAATAGCTCTCTGCTTCGTTGTTTCCGTGATCCCATACCAATGAGCCTAGTTGTGACATTGTTGTTTGTGTTTGTGAAGAAGAACATTGTATCAATGAAAGTGCCGTTTTTACAGCCGACGCGAGTTTAACAAAAGAACAGTATGAAATTACTATGAATGCTATAAAATTAAAGAATAGAGTGGAAATAAATATAAAATTATAAAATACAATATATACAAATAAAGGGTATTAAAGAATGCAAAAATGGTCTATTTTATTGGTTTAATTTTAAAACTCCATAACATGCTTAACAGTATAACAGACAACAATTGGTAAACTAATAACTAATGTTAAATATTGTGAAATCACATATAATGCTAAACAATTCATTGGAATACATTCATCATCTTCATCAGGATCAGTAAATGAAGCAGTTATATATATTTGAACAGTTGCACTAGGTAAACCAAATTCCATACAACAAACAAATATTGACATTGGATCTGTAAACCAACCAATTTCTTTTAATTTTGTAGCATATGCAATTCCAATTATTGGTAATATACATAATCTATAACAAGTTGTACATAAAACAGCTTTCCAAAAACCTTTTGGGACATGTGAAACTTCTAATCTACCTAATAATGATCCAATTAAGATTAAACCTAATGGAACAGAAGGTTGACCACAATAATTAGCATAATCTAATATAAATGATAAAGCAGGTTCTTTATCAGGAGCATTTGGTAAAGTTACAGGACCATTATTAACAAATAAAGCTTTTAACCAAGGAATTAAAGAAACTAATAAAGATAAGATTAATGAAATTGAATTTGGTTTTTTAAAATTTTTTAAAAAAAAAATTAAAAAATTTAAATGATATTTATTTATAAATGAAATATTTTTACCTGAATTTTTAATATCTTTTGAAGATAAATTAGTTTCTGTTATAATATGAACATCAGTTGAAGTATGTTGATTATATGGTTCAATTCTTGAATATTCTCTAATTAATTGTTTATTTAAAGTTTGTGTATGATTAATTTCATATCCATCATAATTTGATAAAGCTTTAGAAACATTTGATAAATTTTTTCTAATTCTAGTTGAATCAGTTGTTAAATTACTATCTATTGATAATCTTCTTGAAGATGCAATAGAAGAAGAAATTATATAATCATCAGGACTTCTAGCAGATGGAATTCTTGCAATTTTTAAATGATTATTATTAATTGATCTATGAGTTATATTACTTGTAGTTGGGATTAAAGGTTGTGGATTTGAAACTTCAGATTGTATAGAATTATCAGAAGATAAACTTGCTATATCTTCTTCATTATCTGATATAGTAGTTGTATTTGCAGATAAAGGAATGTTATTAGTGGTGGTAGTATTGTTATTAGTATTATTATTATTAGTATTTTCAGTTTTATCTTCATTAATTGATATTTTATGAGAAATTATATCACCTTTTTCAATATCTTTTTTTGAATTTAATTTTGATTTTTCAATATCTTTAAAATCTTTTTCAACTAATTGAAATAAACCACAATTAAATTGAGTTATAACATACATTGCTAACCAAATGATAACATAAGCAGTACCTTTATTAACTTGATCATCAGTAAACATACTTGTAGCTTGAAGATAAGCTATTGGTAAATCTGAAACATTTTGCATTATACAAGCAGAGATAGCACCACCAATCCAAGTATTACCAATTGATTTTTGTTTTGGAACAGGAGTTAAAAAAGTTATAATAATTGCAACACAAGCACTAATTGAATACATTATAAAAGCAGAAAAACAAGTTATCCCAATAGTTTTAATATCATCTATATCTAAATAGTTAACGATTTTATCAAAGATTAAAGCAGGCATGAATAATATTAAAACCAAATCAGATAAAGCTCTTGAAGTTTGAACAGAAAACAACCCTAGTTTAGTCATGAAAAACCCAGTTAGAATGATCATGTACATTCTAATGATGGGTTTAACAGAGGAGTATATGACTTCACTTAGAGCCAAAGACATCTTGTTGGAAAGTAGGATATAAGTTTAGGAAAAAAAAAAGAGACATTAAAAGTTCAAAAACAAGATTTCAAAGTTGATATATGAGTTTTCAAAACTTTTTATTTAGTTATTATAATCAGCATTAGCCGACAATATAAAGAAACAGACGATAAGCTAGTCATGCACTACTATTCTACTATTGGAGTGCTAACCGCCAGCCAGCACTGTTCATGAAGTTCTACCCTGCTACAGTCACTCCAGTCACTTCCACTGTCACCTCCAGCTACACCCTGCTCCGTCCCTCCATCTCCAGCAGCTCCAACAAGGGCGCCAACAAGGGCTGCTCGGGTTCCCACGCCCGCGGAGATAACCAGCCACAATGTGCCACTGCACACGCCACTCTCACCAGCCACTCTGTGCCACCACCTCAGCCACAGTCCCTGCCCCATTTTCAACTGTTTTCAGGGATTTTAAAGATTTTTAAAGGTTCAACATACTAAACACCTCTTTTCATCCCTTTTCATCACTTTGTTTTTTGCCTGCAGAATTATGCTCATTGCTACTCTCCACTGATATCAACTTTCTCATTTAATATCCATTAATTTATTTACTCACTAAATCATGTCACAATCTTCTTTAATAGATCAAGATCAATTAATTAATTTAGCTTTAATAAATCCAAAAATTAAACCTTTAATTGAATCTGGTAATTATTTAAATGCAATGACTTTTAAAATTGAACAATCTTTAGAAAACATAACTATATTTAATAAATATTTATCATTAAAAATAATTGAATTAAAAAGACAATCTGATCAATTAATTAAACATAAAAATGAATTTGAAAAATTAATAACAATAAATGATAATAATAACTCAAATCCCATTTTAAATAATAATTTTAAAGAATTATTAAAAAATGATTTAAGAATTATTAGTTCAATTAATACATTAATTGATAATTATCAATTAATTTTAGATAATTTAAAATTAGGTCATTTAAATTATTTAAATTTAAATAAAAAAATTTATAATGAAGGTTCTGAATTTGAATTTGAATTTATTGATGCTGATAAAAATTTTAAAAAAATTGATTTAAAATATAAAAAAGTTTGTGAAGAAAGATTAAAAATTAGTGGTACAGAAAGAAGTCAAAGAACTGAACAATTACAATCAAAAGTTACTTCATTTTATAAAGATGCAAAAGAAGCTGAAAATAAAAAAAATTTTATTTTTAAAAATTTAAATGATTTAAAAAGACCAAAATATTTTAAATCATTATTTGAATTATATTTAGAAATTAATGAATTTTTAAATTTAGAAATTTATAGATATTATAAATTTAAAGAAAGAAGTTTTGCTTTTGTTGGAATTTATTTATTTGAAGGTTCAACTAATAGCAATAATAATAACAATTTAAATAATGTTTTATCTTATGTTGATCCTGGCACTGAATTAACTAATTTTTTATCTGAATGTGATTAATTATTTTATATTTTAAATAAATAATAGAATACTTTAGTAAAATTAATATAAGTTATGCATATAAAAGAATAAACCAAAAAAATGAAAATAATAAAGAAAAATAAATAAAAAAAAGGATATTAAATAAATTGATAAATAACTAATAAATTAAGTTAGAGAATAATAATATGAATGTAAAATGAAATAATGTAATAATGTAAAATGAAATGTATAATATAATGTAAAATAAACCAAATAAACCCCCCCTTAATCAACATATAACATAACTGTTGTTATATCATCTTTTTTACCACCAACATAATATTGTCCAGTTATTTCAATCATTTTTTGACTAAAAACAGAATTAAAACCAGGATCTAAAGATAATAAAACTGTTTTTCTAACTAAATCTCGACCAATTTCAGCTAATTCATCTTCATGAATTGGTCCCATAATTTTTTTATTTAAATATAATTCAATATCTTCAATCATTACATTATCTGTTAAACCATCAGTTGCAAATAAAATTACATCTTGTGAATGTAAATCAAATTCATATAAATCACATTCTTCAGGTTCATTTCTTAGATATTTTGCACCTCTTTTATCAGCTGAATCTAAAAATTCTTTTGGTATAATTGATAATTGATATGGTGCATTAAAATAATAACATTGTTCTTTTGATTGATAAATACATTTATATTGATCATGTTGTTTACGAAATATACCAAACCATGAATCACCTAAATTAATTGCATTAAATTTATTTGTTAATCCATTAATTATACCAAAACATGCAGTTGTTGAACCAACTTTAACTAAATTTGATTCTTTTAATAAATTAAAACTTTCAATTAATAATTCTTTTGATGATTTAGTTGGATCTTTTAAATATAATTTAGTTATATTATTTGATAATTCTCTTGAAATTGCACTTGAATCAAAACCTCTTTCTGCCCAACCACCAACTCCATCAAAACAACCTAAAATTAAACCTAAATCTGTATAAGCCATTATATAATTATCTTCACCAGTTGGTGATTCAAATACTGATTTTGGTTGAATAAATTCATTTTGTAAATTTAAATTTTTTTTATAATTTTTAATTAATTCACCTTCTTCATCATCATCATCTATATAAGAAGAATCATAATTTTTATTTACACGATCTTTTGGAAAAAATGAAGTTGATAATGAATATGAATGATCTTTAAATTGTTTATGTATATGATCTCCTGATCTAAATGATCTAAATTGTCTATAAGCTTTTTCAGAATAGTTTTGATTGTTATCTTGATTGTTATTTAAATTTGATATTGTATTTGAAAATAGTCTTTTATTATTGTATGGAACAGAGGGGTAAAAGCGTAGAAGTGGTCTTGATAAAGACGAATATGGGGGATGCTGATGCGATATTATTTGATACATCTATTGATAAGATAAATGAAGGTTGAAATGCTGTACCAGATGATGGTTTTGGGGTGTAAACAGTGGTTATTTTAGGTAAGAAAAAAAAACAGCTTTAAAATCATTTTTTTTTTTTTTTTGCACCCCAATTTTTTTTTTTTTTTTACTGGTCAAAGGTCAAAATCAAAAATATCAAAAAAAATTAAATATTTTAATTTACAAAAACACTTTATATTTAAGAGAGATAATGTATGGAGTTTAATATTAATAATAAAATAAAAAATCGTATATGCTAGAAAGGAGGAAGTTCATATTAATCTAAATAAAAATAACTTTTATGTTGTTTAAGCTTCTAGTTTTTCAATTGAACCTAAGATGAATTTACCGAAATCGAAACTTGGATCATCTAAGTTAACAGATTCTGTTGTTGAAGTTGTTGTAACTTTAGGTGGATTTAATTTTTTGTATTCAGCTTTAGCTTCTTCAATTAATTTCAACTTTTGATTGTAATCGTATAATTCTTGGTTCTTAGCACCTTGAGACTTTAATGTCTGAGTATGGACGAAACCATAGACTATACCAGCAGCTAATGATGTGTATCTTAAGACCTATTTGAATTGTAATTCTTATTTGTTAGTAAAATAAATGAAAAATCAAGTTGAAAAGTGGAGAAGAGAACGACCAAATAAGGGATTTGGACAGAACCAAGGCACCAAACCAGGTCTGTTCATGATCAACTCCAGTGGACAGCAGTGGACATACGTTAATAGTAGACATTGTTGGACAGAAGGATGGGAAGTGGTGAAAGAGCCAAAAAGAGTAGTTTTATCCAATTAAAACAGTTCAGTTGGAAAAACACCAAAAAACACTTCCGTGCACCGCGAACTATTTCCATTTACTACTACACAATTTATACATTCCTATAATATCCTAACATTCCTGATACGCTTCACTGACTCTGTAAAACCCTTGATGGAACCAGATCCATATATTAGTAAATTTTGTGAAATTTTGAATTTTCTCTGTCAAAGAAGCCATACTTAAATGCTTTAAGAATTTAAGATATATCTGTCTTTCAGATACTACTATTTCTGGGTTTTCCTCCTTAGAGGCACGCAAATAACTTAATTCAAAACTACCATTTTCAAGTCTCAGAAGATCAAGTAATTCTAATTTATCATACCTTTTGGAAATCAGATGTACTTTTGGGTTTTCACAATAATATTCAATAACTTTTAATTGATCCTCTATATTATCTGACAGTAATCTATTTCTATAATCTTTGAAAAAAACAAAAGTTCCCTTATTTATCTTTTCCGGTAAATTTGAATAACCAAAATTTAAACAACAAATACGTTGGCTAATATCTAAAACCCTAAGTGAGTTAAAAGGAAGTTTTAACTTATAATCACCACCAAAGGCTGTAACATCAGACAATATTAGTTTCTTAATTTCACCCATTAAAAGGCAGTCATGCCAAATTTTAATATTTCCTAACTCAACTGTATTAATATTAGTTAACCCAATTACATCAAGTTCGATATAAGGGCGGTGAATTGTTCCAAATATATTCAACTTTTGTAAAGATTGACTTGTTAATTTTAAAAATTTAGGAATATATCCAGTATCACGGACAAAAATAGTTAATTCAGTTAAATATTTCATATTGGATAATTTTTCATTTATTAAAAATTCTTTATCATCATACTTTCTATCAAATAGAATTGTTAGATGTTTTAAATATGTGAACATGCAATTATCAGAAACCAACTCAAGTTCTATTGGAGTTGGTAAATTGAGGCCAAAATGTTCAAACTTTACTTTAGGGAAACGACTAAATAGATTTTTTAATTCAATGAAATTAGATGGCACAGTACTATAATTGATCTTTTGAGGGATGCTAAGATCTCTCCAATTCTTTCTTCTTGCTTGAACTACTTTTAGTCTAGGACATTTCAAGACTAGTTCTTCAATATCTCTTATCATTAAAATATCTAACACCAAATTGTAAGAAATCTTGATTATTTCAACATTTATTAAAATTGGAATTTGTTTGAGATCTTCTATGTATTCAAAATCAATCGAAATTGATTTAACTTTTTCTATTGTCGTTGGTAATTTTATATCATTATTTACAAAATCTGGTATTGACTGTTTAGTAGAATTAGGATTGGAGTAAGACCATTTAATAGAATTGGAGTAAGATATTAGCTTGTTAAGATTTGTGATATCTTGATGAAGAGCTTGTCTGGTGAACAGAATATCTAAAGTACCAATTTTAACATTTTTTGTTTCAAGGAATTTGAAAAACACATCACATAAAAAGAAGTCTCCTTTAATCCTAAATCTTTCATCAATAGCCCATGATGACAAAACACTAACATATTCATAAATATCTGCATAAAAGGTTAAAAATGTAATGGTTTTATTAGGGATAACAGATTTAATGACACCAAGAAGCAAAGATGAATTTTCTAATGTATAAATTAAATAAAGAACATCATCAAAGTTCAACATATTTCCAATGATATATTCAAAAATCTTTGAAGTGATGTCAAATATCATTCCTTTCATTATCTTTAAAAATTGTAAACTTCTTTTATCCTTTAGATTTGGTGGTTTATACTTTGAATTGAATTTCAGTTCAAATTTTGAAGTAGTCTCTAGCTTCTTAGAAACATCTGATCTCTGTTTTTTTAAAGTTACAGTTTTTCCTCTTTTCAAATGTAATAATGAAGATATTTTTGAAGAAAAAGCCATATTGTTATATTAACCTTAATCAAAAGAATAACAATGATGAATGAGAAAGAAAGTACATTGACTGTATGGATGAAACCAAAAGGACCAGAAGAAACCAGAAAAATGTAATGCTGATACAGTTAACCTGCTAGTGATTTATCAATTTTTATACTGTTTCAGAAATTTATTGTTTATAGACATCAAATATAGGATCGAGGAGTAAAATTATAATAATGCATTTTCTTCCATGTTGTTTATTAATCAGGGGAAAGTGGTATTTAGTGTAGTATTTTTTAGTTTATTAGTACTGTATTTTAGATTTTTTGTTTACAAATTTGCGCCCGTGCACCTGTAGTGTCGACAATGATTTTTTTCGACAGTTCGACAACGTTTTTTAACTATTAACGTACTACTATATTATTATTTTATTTTATCGTTAGTTAATTTAACTATTTAATTGTTTATTTAATGTTGGGCCTTCTTCTGTACCGCTGGAAAGGACCAACAGTGGTGTTAAGCGTCTTCCCAGCAACATATTCTTCTTCCTTGTCATCCAACGGAGTTTCCATGTTGTTAACACTGGTGGTGATGTATGCCAACTCTTGTCTGGCTTTACTCATAGCTTCTTGTTCACTCATGTTTTCAACAGAACTTAACACCAACGACTTGATTTGGGCCTTTTCTTTTCTTTGTCTTTCAACTTCTCTAACAAAATTACTGGTAAATCTAACATTCTCTGGTAATTTCAATTCACGTGTACTAGTCTTTCTTCCTTCCCTACTTAAAAATGTAAATGTAGGTTTACTATTTGTCATCTTAGTAGTAGTAGTAGTAGGCTGAGGTATACCTTGAGAAATCTCAGGGCTATCTCTTTGTTGTTCTTGTTCTTCTTGCTGTTGTTGTAATCTTGATAAAATCAGAGTTGGATTTTCTAATCTACCAACTTTAGAATTGTTACTATTTAAACTATTTTGCATACTTGCTCTAGTTAATTTAGTATATTCAGCTTCTAATGCTTGATTAAATCTTTCTGTAACTTCTTGTTCAAATAATTCATCATTAGCTTTATTGGTTTCATCTTCGTCTTCATCATCCACATCTTCGTCTTCATCATCATCACTATCATCTTCGTCTTCACTATCATCTTCATCTTCACTATCAGATGACTCTGCTTCATCATCAGATGATTCAATTTTATTATTTTCAGCTTCAATTTCTTTTTCTAACAGATCATCATCAACTTCAATTTCATCATCCTCATCATCCTCATCTTCTTCTTCCTCATCTTCATCTTCATCTTGTTCTGATGATTTAAATCCTTCTTCACTTAATGCTTGTTGTAATTTTAAAACAGAATCTTTATAATTAATTGGTCTTTCATGATTTTCATCAATTTTTAAATATAAACTATGAATTTTATAATTAGTTTCAAATGGTAATGGTTGATTTTTTGTAAATGAATAGTAATCAAAAAATTTATAAAATGTTTCAAAATTTTTTAATAATTTTTTATTTTTAATTAAATCTAAATTTAATGTCATTAAAAAATCACAAATTAATTGAATTCTAAAATAATTATCAATTGGATCTAATTCACATTTAGTTTCATTAATTGATGGACTATTATTTTCATGTCCAAAACAAATTATTTTATATAATAATGTAATTGATATATCACTTTTAATAATCTTTAAATTAATTAATTCTGATAAATATTTAATTTGTGTTAATCTAATTCTATTAAATTTATAATCATTATCTTCTAATCCAACTATAATCTTTTCAATTAATTCATCAACTATTTCAATCTTTAATTTTCTATAAGTTGATGAAAATAAATGATGAAACATTAATGCTAAATTATTAACATTATCAAATCTAATTAAATCTGGTGAAACAAATATTTTTTTAATTTTTTCAATTATAATTGAATCTTTCCAATTCATTTCTTTAAATAACATTGCAATATCTTTCCAATTATTTGAATTTAATTCTGTTAAAATTAAATGATCCATAAATTTTTCTTCAATTGTTAATTCTCTAACATTTAAATTTAAATTCTTAATTGATGGAGGATTTAATGTTGTTAAAAATAAATTCACTTGATGTTTATCTTCTCTTGTTAATTTTTTATCATTTCTACTATCTTTTAATAATTGAATCATTACTTTTGTATTTTCTGCATATTCAGGATCATTAATTAATAATTTTCCACATTCTTCAAAAATTAATGTTAATATATCAATATTATTTGGAGTTGAAATATTTAAAACTAATGATCTAATTTTATGAAATAATATATAAATTGGAATTAATTTAAATTTAACTAATTCAGAAAAAAAATTAATATTAACAAAATCTAATCTATCTGTATGAATTTGAAATCTAAATCTTTTATCTAAATATGTAATTAATTCATCTTTAATTGAATCAAATTCAGTTGATTCATTAATTGCTAAAAATCTTGCAAAATTTCTTAATTTATTTGATTCTTTAGTTTCAATAAAATGTTTAAAAATTCTTGATCTTGATGCTTTATTATTTAATCCACATGACCAATATAATATAACCATATCATCAACTTCTTTACCATTTGTTGCTTCATCTAATTTAACTAACAATTCAGTCATTCTTGATCCACTATCTTTATCATCTTCAGTAGTTGTTGATTTTTTACTTAAGGTTTCAATTGAAACTATAGTATCAAGTTTTGGTACATCAGTATAAAACTTTCTAATATCTTCATTATCCCAAATTAAATCTGAAATTGATGTACTACCAGTAACTAATGAAACTTTAACTTGTTGATCTTCATTTTCTTCAGCTTCTAAAATTGGTGGATCTAAATTTAATAATTTAACAGCATAATCACAATAATTATTAAATTTTTCAAATAATGAATTTATTAAAATGATTCTTTCTTCAATATCTTCAATTAATTTACCTGTTTTCATTGAAATTATTTGTTGTTTATCCTTTTGTTTATTCATTTGTTTAAAATAATTTTCAGTAATTTGAACAGATCTAGTTGAATAAGTAATAAATAAATCTTCAATACTTTTCTTAACATCATTATCTAAAGCAGTATTGTTATTATCATTATTATCAGTAATAAATATAATTGAATTTGCAAATCTTTTTAAAAAACTTGTTGCAACAGATAATGTTGTACCTAAATTAAATTCATAAGATAAAACTTCTTTTAAAACAGAAACAGGTATAGGTTCAATGATACCTTTATTAACTTTTTTTAATAAATAACTTGGTAATTCAGATTTAGGCATATCATTAACAGATTTAAAAATACCAACTAAATATAATTCCATAAAAATTTTTAATAAATTTCTTTGTCTAACAATTCTTTCCTTTTCTAATTTTTCATTTTCACTTTGTTCAGTTGGATTAGCTAAAGTCCAAACAAAACTTAATTCTAAATAAGGTGTAAATTTTAAATTAAATCTTTGATGTAATGAAGAAATTACTTCAATTGCAGATTGAATATCTTGATTTCTTGTAATCTTTGTTAAACCTTCAAATGTTGCAGGCAGTAATTCATTCAAATATTTTTCCAATGATGTTGTACTTAAACCATCTATTAATGATTTTTGTGAATCAATTGAAATTGAAGTTCTTATTTTCTTAATGTAAGCAGTATTTTTCTTTAAACTTGAGTCTAGCTTCTTAACTTTGAACACCGACTCCCCATTCCAAGCTCTTGTATTCAAATCCAGTAATTCATTTCTTCTGATACTGAAATCTGTGGACATCCTGTAGATGTTTTTAGTAAAAACTTCGAAAAAGGGCAACTCACCATATAATTTTTGAAATCGATTCTTTCAACTTTTTTGAACTTTTTTCGCTCTACACAAAAAATTACAAAATTACGTATTTTTCTATCATTAACTATGTACAAAAGAAGTTAAAGAACAATAAAAAAAAACAGCTATTTATCTACTCTCCGGATCTGAATCTGGAGAAAACTCTGCCTTCAGGTAGTCCGTACAACTTTCTAACATTATCAGTGTTTCTATCCCAAACAGATCTGAAAACATGTGCACCAATTGGATTTAATTTATATTCTTCAACAAATGATCTAATATCAAATCCAATCAATTGTAAATTCTTTTTATTAACTTTAATTTCACCATCTTGTCTAAAACACCAGATGGCTAATCTATGTTTACCTGTATTTTTTTCAGGAACTGGAGGTAAATATTCAGTAAATTCCCAATTTGGATTTTCAACTAATTTTTTACCATCTATAATTGAATCAGTATTAGATAATTTAACATTATTTAAACCCCATTTCAAGAGTGTTTTATAAGAATCATTCGTCACATCTGGTTCATCTAAATCAAGTAATAATATAGTATATAAATCATCAATTGATTCTTTAAATTCAATGATTTCTAATGATGGAGGTTTTATTGTTACATTTGAAGATAAAATTTCACCTGGAGTAATTATTCTTTCAATATTATTATGAGGGAATTTTAATTTAATTTCAACTTCAGGTTCTAAAGTTGGTAAAGAATCAGGTATAATTTTTAAAGTTTCTAATCTTTGCATAATTAACATTCTTGAATAAGATTTCCAATTTTCTTTTAAGAAATGTCTATAAACTGGTTCCGATCTATCTATTGAATTAGTATGGAATTTAGAATTATATATAACTTCAGGATTATTTATTTCTGCATCAATTAATAAATCATTTAATTTATTTTTTAATTCTAAATCATTTGGATTATTAATTAATTCTTGTTTAATTTCATCAATTTGTTTATATGAAGATTCACTCTTAGATTGTAAATAATTATAAGCTAAAGGATAAATATCATCTAATGCAACAGGAGAATTATATTTTAATTTATTTGACTTTCTCTTTAATGAAGTTGGACCATAAGGTAAATTTGGTGATAATAAAGCTTGTTTTAAACCTTTACTTTTAACAGCCAAAGAAGGAGATCTTTTAGTGAAGTTAGACCATATTCCTTTACTTATCGAAGACATCTTTGATTGTTTAATAAAACACACCTAGTATATTATGGATTTATTTATTATCCTCCAATTTAATTTAGTTAGTTAATACTGAAAAATTTTGAGCACAAGTCGCGTGTACGGCAAAACAGAGACAAACGGGGTGCGTGAGAGTTATGCTGGCGTTTAAGTTACAAAATGGTTAAAATGGTTTAAAATGGTTACAAATTATATTAATTATATAGCAAAGTAAAAGAGTTATTTAGTTATATCATTAGATCTTCAGCAGAGAAGATACTCAATGGAATGAACTCATCTGATTTTGGATTGAATTGATTCATATTGATAGCAGGAAATAGTAAATCATCATCATTATCATTATCATTATCATTATTTTTATTATTATCTTGAATATCTTCTTTAATTTCAATATCTGTACATGTTATTATTGAATTTGATAAATCATTATGATTGTTTGATTTATAGGAAAATAATGAATTAAAGGAACTTCTTGTTGGTTCTGAATCTGAATCTATAGTTTTTGTTGATATTGTTGGTATAAGATTATCATCAATAGTGGATGATTCTGTCTTTAACTTGTTGTTTTTATGTTTATGTTTATGTCTATGTCTATGATGGTGGTGGTGTTTACCAGTGTTTGATATATCAGTTGTCGTATTTGAAGTATTTGTAGGAAAGATATTTTTGATAAACTGGAAAACCAGCGAAAATTGATTAGTTAACATTTGCCGAAGAAAAGGAAGAAAAGAGAATACAAACATTTGTTATATGGGGATGGTTGGGTTTATATATGTGTACTGTGGAACAACAACATCAAGGTAGCATAAAAGAAAAGGCAAAGGAAACAAAAGAAACCAACCACATGTATAAATAATTTCAAGTTGAGTCTGTTTGACTGGCTATATAATTCAGGGAGACTCGGTTAGAGGTGGGAGATTATGGGGATATGATAAGCTAGTGTGATCCCAACTTCAGCTATAGTGATTCCTAATTCGTAATTCGTTCCATAGAATAGAATACTAGCCCTGCATCAGGGAAGTGTTCCGACAATATGCTGAAGTAAATATCATGTGTGTACAGTATTTGATATTTGATGAAGTTATAAGTTTTGGCATAGCTAGTGTGTAGAAGTATAGAATCAGTTCAGTTGTTATAAGGGATATATCATATACGATAGGACTAGCTAACTCTAACCAACTCCACCACCACAGTGGTTGTATTACCATCAATTCCGAGCAGTTGTAGCACGTTGTTGAACTATCTACGTATATACGCTAGGCTATACACCATGAAGTGGAAATGCCATATAAAAGTGTTGATCTTACGTAAGCTCGTAAAATCGCCGTTACTCGTTGGTTTTACTGGTTTTATTTAATAAACCTCCTCGATCGATCGATGGGTGTTCTGATCTGTTCCCTGTTCATCTGGTTCCTTACCATGTATGAGATGTTGAACCGTGAGTTATATAGCCTGCTGCTGTGGTGAACACACATGAACATGAACATGAACTCTTAAGCTTAAGCTCTTAATCAGCTCTATTTATAGCCGTCTTATCAGAAACATTTGTCTGCGGCAATTTCTCACTGTTGCGGAATTTAAATGCGGAATGCTACACCCGTTCTCAATTCCTCTTTATATATCTCTAGCTATCTCGATCTCCTATAAATTTAACATTAATTAGTAATTACTGTAATTTATAAACTTGTTCATTCTCAATCATATAAATTTATAATACTACTATAATAATATACGTAATTAAATTTAATTTAATAAGTTACATGTATAATAATTTATTGCAAGATGTCTTGAAAGTTCAATCATATTATAGCAAAAAATCAATTTTATTTAGAGAAACATAGTTATAACTTATAACTAAACTTATAAATTATCATAAAAAGTTATTATATAGTTTACTTTATTAAGTTATTTAAATTTTATTGGCTTAATTAATTGGTTAGTATTAGTTAGTTAGAATGGGAGCAAAATCTATAAAATCTTATAAGTGCCATACCCCTTATAATTAAAATTATATTTAATAAAACTATACTATAACTATAGCTAGACTATAATTAAACCTCTAATTTAAAACCTAGCTCTTACCTCTTATACCGTCCACTACCGAATGACTTGTATGCCTAGCTATAGCTGTTTGTGTGATGTAGTTGACAACTTGCTACCATTCTTTCTCTCTCATTCTTATTAGCCTTTATTTCAACTGGCTTTAATTATACGTTCATTATTCATTATAATTTGAATCATCGATCTTAATTTAGTTTATATTATACAACTACTTATGGTCATGCATATGTTTAGTTTAATTGTATAAGTTTATATTTAATTATAATTGAACAAAAGAGTGCCCACCAAGGCCACCAAGGCGATCATATTGCCCACCATATAGCCCACCATATATTTCTTTAATTTAATCTTTATTACGGTACAAAAATTAAATGGGAATTTTTCTAATATATTATTATAGATTAAAGAGTAAGAATTCGAATGAAAAAGAGGATTGAAAATTAAAACTGTAAGTTAATTAAAGTAATTTTTTTAAATTGAGATAACAAAAGATATATAAGAATTAATGTGAATAAAATCAAAAAAATCAAAAAGTGTGATAAAAGAAAACTTCCTTTAAATTAAATAAATAAAATAAATAAAAAAAAGTTTTGAAAATGTAGAAAGAAAGTTATAAAAAATGCAAATTAGTTTAAGAAAAAGAAAACAAACAAAAGTAAGAATATGAATATGAATAAAAAATGAATTATCACTGAAATCAGTAATATATGTAAGAAAAAAAAATCGTTATAAAAATACAAAAGACAATGTTTCAAAAAAAAAATTATAGTAACACAACTAGTTGAATTAAAAGTATCCAACAACATAGAATAAAATAAAACACTTTAAAAGAAAAAGAAAAAGAAAAAAAAAGTGTTGTATATCAAATAAACCACAAAAAACAACAGCAAAACTAATATACCTTAATTATTAAATAAGAAATCAAGATTATGTAAGGATAGTAACAACTGAAAAAATATCATACCCAACAAACAGATAAGTGAAATGAATATATATATGTTTGAATTAAACAATAGCACTAGTAAATTAACTCAAGTAGCTAAAATGGTAATTTTGACTCAAAGTTGTAAAAAAAAAACTTGTGGTAATTAATTGAAAAATTGAATATTTAAAACAACGTCCAGTAACTTCGGTTTATGATTTGACAAATAAAAAAAAGAGAAAAAGGATTAATTAAGTGGAGCTGAAGAAGGAAGACGATTTATTTATAGATGGGTATGATCATGATAATTAAGAAATTTTGAAAAATAGCATATGAATAATAAATGATGCAAAAACAAATATTGTAAAATAAGCACTGCACATATGATGATATATTAGATTAAAAAATATTTAATCTACTTTTTTTTGATTTTTTTTTGATTGATATTAAATTATTAATTGAAAGTTTTTTTTTTTGATTTTAAAAAATATAGTGGGTAGCCTCAAACAATTAAATTTGAATTGAAAAAAACTAAAAAACAAAAATAAAGTGAATAGTTTTATTAATTAAGGTCGTGAAAATAAGGTAAAAAAATAATAATCATAATAGTTATACGAACTAAATATTGTAGTAAAAAATGACTGAATATATTAATAGTAATATGGAACTGATAAAAATGAACAAACAGATGAATATAATGCTAAAATGTCAATATATTTTAATGATTTGAAATAACATATAATGGGGGAAAAAAAAAGAAAGTGAAGCTTGATATAAACCGATGAAAATGAAGCTTGATATGGACCGATGTAAATGAAAACTGAAACATCAAATTAATGAAAGAAGAAATAAATAAAACACACCCAGAAATGATAATATAATGAAAGGTACTTGAAACAAAAGCAAACAAAACCAACAAATGACAGGAATAATAAGTAATATGCATTAGCAAGGAAACAGAACAATCAAATCAAAACCAACTCAAAATCAAAATCAATTATAAACAAAGTGTACGCTATGAATGTGGTGCAGGAGGTCTATAGAAGAAAAATCTGACATCATCACCATTTCCAGCATTACCCCCATTATTACCAGCAGAATTAGGTGCAATAGTAGTAGTAGCTTTTGAGTCCAATGGAGAATTAATACTCTTATTACTACTATTTCCACTACTTACATTGTTTATATTATTATTATTATTGTTGTTGTTGTTATTTAATGATGTATTACCAAGTCCAGCTCTAATTAAACTTATATTTGAATTAGTAGTCATTAAACTTTCATTTGAATAAATTAAACCTCTATTAATACTGTTCATATTCATGGATTCATCAATATCACTTGAAATTGCGGAAATTGTTGAAGTAGGCGATCCTTGATCCATCATCACTTGCGAATTCATTGTCATTTTAGGTGGTGGTTGTAGTTGTGATAAATCATTTGGTAAAAATGTACCTGGAGGAACTTCATTAATGAATTGCAGTTGTTGTAACTGAGGAGTAATTGTTGTTGTAGTCGATGTCGATATGGTACGTGGTTGTTGTATAAATTGATGATATTGCTGTGGAGGCTGTTGTTGAACTTGAAATTGATTAAACATTTGATTTTGTGGTGGAGGCTGTGGAGCTCTATTAGAGGAATTTGATTGCATTAATGGACTACTGTGAGTTGTATGTGGTGACATACTTGGAACAACACCACCATTTTGATTTGCAGACTCCTTCAATTTAAAAAATAATTGTTGTTGATATCTTTGTTGTTCTCTTATTCTAATTCTTTCAGCTTCCAGAGAAGCTCTATCGTTATAACTAAAGGTAGTATGAGTCGAATCTGGTGTACCAGATAAATTAAAAGATAATTGAGATGGAGGAGCTGAAGTTATAGAATCAGGTGAAACAAACTGTTGTTCAAAAGGTGACATTGGCGAATTTAATGAATTTGAACGCATATTTTCAAAAGTATCAACGGATCTATTGGCTTGTAATTGCTGATATAAAGGAGAAGGTCTTGGAATATGTTGAATTCTATCTAATTCATTTAATGATCTTGATCTAGTTCTTTTATGACCTCTACCTAATTTCAATTGTTGTCTTGCAGATACTGGAATTTTTGCCATTTGATCAGAAAATGTTCTTTGTAATTTACCACCATTTTGAACAATCTTAAATGAAGGAGGTTGCATCATTTTATTTTCCTCAACTAGAGGAATATCTTTCCAAATTAAAACAGAATGAGGAACATAACCAGGAATTGAGTTGACAAAGAATTCCCAAATAAAAGAAGCAATTGGTTGATTTTTCTCAATTTTCAATTTAACCATATCATCATCAGGAATCAAAGTATGAACCATTCTAACTTCATTAAAATCAATATCATCAATTGAACCATTTGCATAATCATTAATAGCACCAGCCCAATATTTTGTTTGTAAAGGAATATTAATTTTAGCTTTTAAAGAACCTGGTATAACATAACCAGTTGTTGGTTCAACTTTTTTATAAATTAAATTATCTCCAATATATAATTTAGTAATAGATTTTAATTGAATTAATCTTGAAAAATTATCATCTGAAATAACATCTTTTAAAGTTAAAAATGGAGACATATCCAATAAACAAACAACATATGCAATCATTCTATCATTTGTTAAATCAACATTCATATGTTGACTTGGAGTAATTGGAACTCTTGTATACATTAATGAATGATTCACCAAAACATTTCTAGTAAATAAATCTTCTATACAACATTTCAAACTTGAATTTTTATTATATAGTTCAATTAAATATTTTTCATCTTCAAATACTCTAATAGTTGAATTTAATTCAGCTAAAGCATGGAATGGAGGGGGAACATCATCAGGTAAATCATGAGAAACATAACCAATTTTAATCAAATCCAATAATAAATCACGAACATTTGTTTTAGCTAAGGGAGATGTAACTTGTGGAATGACCTGCTGTTGAGTTGGTAAAGGGGGGCGATTATTATTATTTGGAGTTGAAGGATGTACAAGACCAGATTTTCTATCTCTTTCAGCTTTAGTTGATTTTCTTTTATTATAGCATTTTCTTCTTCTTTCAGATTCATGTAATAGATCTTTAACATCTTTAACTAATTGAGGATCATCAATTTCTTTACATAAACTAATATATTTATCTTCATGTCTCACTTGACCAAAGTATTCAATTAAAGACTTAGGTCTTAATTTATAACCAGATTTATCAAAAACAAATTTAATTAAAAAGTCAGCTCTTGTACAAATAGTATCTTCAGCATGAGCAAATTTTAATAGTTGATTATAATGAATTAAACCTGATCTTAATAATTTATAAGCTTTGATTTTTCCTTTAGTTGAATCAGTTGCAGGATTACCAATTTTTTCTCTATCATCATAAGCTGGATCAGGGACAGAAGCGAGGACCGGAGCTGCAATAGTTGAAGCTGATATTTCATTTGATAAAGGTGAATTAACAGAAGGAGCGTTAGTTAAGTTCTTATTTGAATTAACAGTTGAAGGAATATCAGTAGTTGCTGTAGATTGAGGAGTTGTTGAATTAAAATCAAAATTTAATAATTCTTCAGATATTATACCTTCTTTAAAATCAGTGTTATTATTATTATTATCATCCGAATCAATCATATCATCTTCATCTTCATCACTTAGAGATTCTTTTAGTATTGACTCGACCCAGTGTTTAGGGTCATCTTGCAAAGGATCTATCATGCTAATGTTATTATTTAAAGAAGTTATTGTTGAAGAAGACGATGAGTAATGTAATAGATCATGGGATAGATCTAATAAAGGATGAGGAGATTTTGGAGTTTTAACTCTTTTTGTTGAATCAGGAGGAGTGAAGTTGGAAATATCTGATAAGCTTTGCTGTCTAAAAGACATTTTGAGAGAGGGAGAAGGTGTGTAAGGACTAGTGTTTGGAAAAGGAGATATATGAGACATAGGGAAAGGCGTATTGATAACAGCTAGTTGTACGTGATCCAGGGAGGGAAGTAAACGAGAGACAGGGATCAGTAGCTAGGAGGGTTGATGGGAGATGAGAGAGAGAGGTATTATGGGATGATAACCGGTATGTATGACGATAAAGAAGAGCTTGTTTGGAGATAGATGTTGTGCCTGTTTCCCCTGTTCCCTATTTATTTAGTTCTTTTTCTATTTGTACGTGAGTGCCTGAGTGGTGTTAAAACGAATTTGATTTGGTGCAAGGGTGTGGCGGCACGTTCTGCGCGTTAACAGATATTAATATCCTACTTGTAGTACTTTCTACACTAAAATCCTGGATCTGTTTTCAGTGGTTATGTCATCTTCAAGGATTGGATTCTTCTTCCTTTATCAATTTTATAAATACACACATATATACTGTAGCCACCTATAGCTTGATCGAGCTTGATCGATCGAGTTTGTTATTCTCAATTAGTAATATTTACGTATTAGGTAGATTATCAGTTTTGACCCATTATTTAATTTCACTTCTCGAGTTCTTCCGATAATTAACCTCAATTTTACGTAATAGAATACTAATAATTGTTCCTGCCTGCAAGCCTGCTATAATAATAGCTCATCTCTTAAACCAATTCTCATATCAACTAATCTGTTGCTTTCACTAACCTCATTAAAATAATTTATAGCTTCTTCATCATCTTCACTTATCCATCTACTTGCTTCTTTAATATTTTTTGTAAAAACTTCATCACCATTATTATCAAATTTCCCATATAAAAACCCATTACATTTCATTCCTAAATATTCACTTTGACACATCCAAAAATAATACCCTCTAGTTTTATAATTCTTAAACATCCTTCTTAAAATCATTAATCTTTTACATTTTGGACATTTTGGCTTTTCCCAACTTTGAACCATTCTAAATGTCATATTAAATCTTTTATCTCTTGAAACCTTATGTGATTTAACTAATGAATTAGTTAATGTTGGAACACAATGTTTATATTCTTCTTGACATCCTGAACCCATTATTAATAATGTATTATCATTTAATGGTATGTTATATATAATTGATTCTCCGTATATTTTTCTTAATCTGAATATTCTTGTTGCTCCAACTGTAACTGAACAAATTATAGGTAATGGACCAATATTAGTTAACTTATCTGAATGCCAGTCTAAATGTTCTTTATTATTTTCAAAATAATTTATAACACATAATTTACCTTCCCATTTATCATTATTTTGAATTTCAAATTCATTTTTATTATTTAATTTATTAACTTCTTCTTCAACTAAATATTTTATTATTTTTAAATTATTTGTAAAATTAAAATCTTTTCTTTCATCATTAAAATAAATTTCATTATCATAATTAAAATTTATATCATCTGAATAAATTGCTGATTTATGAGTTGATTTACATTTATTTCCAGCTATATAAAACTCTTTCTTTTTAAAATTAGCAGTTTTAGATAATAATTCATTTAACATTGATTCACTTAATTCTTTTGGTAAAAAATTAGGAAATACTTTAACTCTAGGTAACTCTTTTTCAATTTCTTCTTTTGTATATAATGTTTTAACCTTAAATGTTGGCTTAAGTTTCTTTTTCAAAGGTATAGTAGTTAATTCAATTTCTCTTTTTCTTGAAATCACTTCTGTTTCTTCTTCATCAGCTTTAATTTGTTGTTTCTCTGAAATAGTATTTGCCTTTTCATCTTTAATTAATTTTTTAACAGCAGTTTCTTTTTTCAATTCTTCATCAACTAGTTTCTTATCTTCATCATCAACAGAATTATCAGCAGCATTAGATAAATCAACATCATTATGAACAATTGAGCTATTGTTCGTGATTGGAAATTGTAAAGAAATTAATTCAACTGATTTTTTAATATTGCCATTAAAAGTAATTAAAATTTCAATTAATGAATTTTTAGAAATATTTGGAAATAATTTTGATAAATGATCTAACTTCTCATCTGTTGTCTCTAACATATATAATATATATACCTCTCTTGATGGTATGTCTTTATAGTTATTTTATTTTATTTTATTAACTAGAGATAAAAACAATTAATTACGTAATTTCAATACGCGTTGCAATTTTTTTAAATTTTTACGCGTCGTGTTTGTTTTTTATTTTTTATTTTTAGCTACGTACGATAATTCATTAAAATTATAATTGAAGCTGACATGTATGTATGTACTGTTACTACTGTATCAATAGTAATAATATCGATCTATTAATTCTAGTAAAAAAATGAGTATATGCAACGGTATATATGAAATTAATGTAGAAAAGAAAAGGCACGTACATCAAGTTAAGCTAAGTTCCTAGAAAACGGAAATTTTCCAGTTTGAGATTCCTAACTGATGTTCTAGAAGTACTATTGGTATTATGAGCATACGCCTGAACTGGGATCAATTGACGTTTGGCTGGTTTTTGTAGTAGAATATTTGCATTTATTGATTCTAATGGCTTGCGAGTAATAGTTGGTTTACTAACTTTGCTTTGATGATTCTCATTAAATGCTCCAGTAAATCTTTTTAAATACAACTCTCTTTTACATTTTTGTAATTTTTCATCCCCTTTTTGAATCTCTTTTAGAATATTATCTTTTTCTGTAATTTCATCTAATGGGTTTGAATCTTCTTCATAAAAACAATCATTATTTTCATCATTTTCTTGATCGCTTTCAACTATTGAATCATTCATTGAGACATTTATTGAATATTCAATTTCATCAAAATCTTGAGAATCATCTTTATCATTGTTCTCTTCATCAACTTGTTCACCTTCTAATTCGGCTACTTGATTAACCATAGTGGCATCATCAACTGATTTATTTTTAGAATCAGAATTGTTCTCATTAGCAACACCCACATTTACATTTGAAGTAAAAAACTTACTTTTAGTTAATGCATTAGTATCCTTCTTAGAAGTATCCATTCCAAATAATATCCTTTTCTTTTTCTGTATGGAATCAACTTTATTAGGGTTTGAATCATCAAATTTTAACTTTAAAATTTTCTTTTGAATAATTGTATTAGAAATTTTATTGCTCCGACTGGGAGATTGTGGCCTTTTTATAAATCTGTCAATTGTTTGAATTGCTTTCTTCCTCGATGTATACAAAGATTTTGTTTCCTTCTTTTTTAAAGATGATAAAGATGGTTGTACTAATGGCGTTGAAGTTGGAGTTGAAGCTAATGATTTAGATCTAGTGGCATTATTACATATGTTCATTTGTTTTAGAATATCATAACTTTTAATAGGTTTATTAGGCTGAGATAATGTTCTAACAGCTGGTCTGATTGATACTTGATTTAATAAAACTTCTCTTGATATTAGGGGCTCTTTGGAAAAAGGATTCAATTCACCTGATGCAACTTTTTGATGTATTTCTAAATCCCATTGTGATCCAATACATGAATGTAAAAAATCTTTATCTTTCAAGTCTTCTTGATCTGTAGGTATTTCATTCAAATGGGTCGGCATTTTGGTAATTGGGTTAAAAACTATAGGATATCTAAATGCAACAGTAGCTCTGCGGTATTCTTCTTCAAATGATTTAGGGATTATTAGTTTACCATCAAATCTAATACCCATTAACACTCTCTTAAATGATTGAAAACGTTTGATAACTGAGATTGCCTTTTGAATACCTATACCAGGAATACCCTTTGAATAATCACAACCAGATAAAATAGCCATCATCATAATTTGATCATCAGACATGGAACTAACAGGTGGGTTTTTAATTTTACTAAAATGTTCTCTTTTGATTTCAATCACAGTTCCTGCATCATTCAGTTTGGTTAATAAAATTTGACAGCCAAACACCAATAAATCTGAATCCTCACTAATTATACCATCAACTAATCCAACTTTTTCTAAATAAACCATTTGGGAATCAGCTTCATAAGGAGCAACAACATATTTAATATTATGTAATTTGAAATGTTCAATTAAAGACTTAGTCATTTCAGGGGTAACATCACAAGCCTTTTGAAAGTGCTGCATTGCTAGTTGATTGTTTTTATTATCCAAAGCTTCTAAAGCTAGTTTTTTATATCGTTCTCTTCTTTCTAATCTTTCAGATTCAGTATTTTTTTTAGTTGGTGCAGCATCTCCATCTAAAACCATATATGGAGTAATACCAAAGTGATTTAACATTTTTATTTTCTTTAAAACATAATTGATATAAGCATGAGTTGGTTGGTTTAAAGACAATTGCATTGCACAAGTGAAAACAGCTTTATGAAGCCATGCGTACGTGTCTATGGCCAAAGTTTTACCACGATATTCTTCCAAAGAAATTTGATTCTGGATGGGCTTGAGAAGAGGAAGAAGTCCTGAAACACCCATTTCGTGACTGATAGGTATTTGGTATAAATTGAGTTAGAGAAAAGAAAGAAAGAAGGAATTAATTGAATTTATTGAGTAAACAAAGTGATTTTTGATCGAATTTATATGATTGCGTCGATTGACGTGGAAATTAGGCGCGCGTCGGTGAAATTTGAAGAATTAATTAACAACGTACAAACAACAACACACTGAGATCAAAACCAATCAGACTCTTATTCCATACCACTTCCTACTTGGTTGGCTTGTTTGGCTTTTCTATTAAACCATTTCATTGTTATTTGTCATCTGTGTTTTCTCAATCTTCTCTGTTTTTATCCTGCTTCTATCCTCTTTCATTTCTTTTCAAATTTCAGTTTAACTTTCAGCATTAATAGACTTCAAACTCCATTTTATACTTATTTACCTTAAAAAATGAGTTACAATTACCAGGACCAGTTATCAGGGCAGATTCAAAATATGAATTTAAATCAAAATAGCCAAAGCCCGGTTCCACCTTCAACAACTAATAAATATTCAGCAAGAAGAAAGAGAGATCAACATGTTTTTATGAATCTAGCTGCAAACTCATCAAATAAACAATCTGTTGATCATTACCATGATCATGATGAAAACTTTGATCCTAACGCTGCCGCTGCTAGCTCTGGTATCCATCTTCCTTCGATTGGTAATTCCAGTTCTCCTTATCCTTATGCTCCTCCTTCTAATCAATTTATACCACAACGACAAGCATCTCCTTCAATTGCTGCTAGTAGATATTCTGCCAATACATCTCAGATTCAACAAGACCCACTTCAATATCAACAGCAGATTTCTTCATTATCCCATCAAGGTAGTGGATTCCCATCTGCTATCTCATCGCCTCAATTATTTTCACAAGCACAATTACAATTAGATCATGATCAAGCTACAACTATCCCTGGTTTGAGAAAGTTTAATGATAGTACTTATAAAGAATCCGATTATCTAACTTTTGAAAATGTCTTTCCACCTGCAGCTGGTACTCAATTTAAAGCCATAGATCAAGGTGTCGCATCTCCAAATTTTGCTAGATTAACTATGTATAGTATTCCAACAACAGAGCAATTAAGAGCATCTTCCAAAATACCCCTTGGTATACTTATACGTCCTTTTGGCGAAGATGATGTTCCACAGGTTGATTTGCGTGAAGCTTCTGCTGTCCCCCGTTGTGGTCGTTGTCGTGCTTATTTAAATCCTGGAATGACGCATACAACTTATAATATGACTTGCAACTTCTGTTCTTTCACAACTAAGGTTCCAGAAGAGTATATTTCTGATGTTGATTATTCAGGTAGAAGAACAATTTCTGGAGAGAAACCCGAATTACAGAAGGGTGTTGTTGATTATATTGTTCCTAATGCATATAACCTTGATCCTGATTCCCCACCAAGTCCTTTGCATTACGTTTTCTTATTAGATGTTTCAGATCAATCAGCCAAACTACAACTACGTGATGCTGTTTGTAATGCAATTGAAGGTTTGTTGTATGATTCAGAAACTTTCTCACCTGGCTCTAAAATTTGCATAATTGCTTTTGATACCCGTTTACATTTCTTTGATCTATCCCCTAATTTAGAACAAGCAATGATTTCTACTGTTTCTGATGTGGATGATCCTTTCCTACCTTTTTTTGGAGGCTTGTTTGCTGATCCAATTGAATCTGCAAATTCAATCTCGACTACTTTAAGATATATTGAACAAGGTAATCAATTTGCAAATGCACCAGAATGTTGTTATGGTTCTGCATTATTATCTGCTAAATTATTGTTAGAGAAAGTTGGTGGTGGTGAGGTACTTTCCTTCTTATCATGTTTGCCAACCTGGGGTCCAGGTGCATTAGCTTTAAAAAATCCAACAGGAAAATCACCAGTTGAATTTGAAAAAGAGATTTTAACTCCAAATAATAAATTTTATACAGATTTGATTAAAGATTATACTAAATTGAATATTGGCTTGCATTTATTTGTCGCTTCTAGAGCTCCTGTGAATTTAATTGATGTTGGTATTGTTGCTAATAAAACTGGAGGTTCCGTTAGATTATTTAATTCTTTCAATATTAGTAAAGATGAAGCCTTGCTATTTCAGGCTATTAAAAACGCTGTCACTCAAGCTCAAGGTTATCAAGGCCAACTAAAAGTTCGTTGTTCTTCAGGCTTGCAGGTTAAGAGATATTATGGAGCAATTGATGAAGTAACATCAGGTGCTCCAACAATTCCGCTTTTGCATGGTGACACTTCAATTGCTTGTGATTTTGAATATGATGGTAAGCTAAATACTCAAAAAGATGCACATTTTCAAGCTGCTTTATTATATACTTCAAAAGATGGTGTTAGAAAGGTTAGAGTGATAAATTGCATTCTTTCAGTTACCGAGCGTATTTCAGATGTATTTAATTTTGCTGATCAAGATTCTATTTTAGAAATATTGATAAGACAAGACTTGGCTAGAATTCCAAACTCTAATTTAGTTGCTTTAAAAAGTACTTTATCTGCTCAATTGTCCGATATCATTGCATCCTATAAAACACAAGTTGCAACAAACAATTCTGTGCTTGATCAATTAGTTCTCCCTAATAGTTTAAGAACATTACCTACATTCATCTTAGCTACCTTAAAATCCAAGTTTTTGAAACCATTACTTGGTAACCCTGATTTAAGAGTGGAAAGTTTTTTTAATCTTCAAACACTACCTTCACATAAACTTTCAGTTTACCTTTATCCATTATTAGTTAGCTTGCATAATTTAGATGAAAATGACTGTTCATTTGAAGAATCTACTGGTTATTTTAACATGCCTGAAACAGTTCCGCTTTCAAGTGAATTTTTACAAGAAGGAGGTGCTTTCTTAGCTTTTAATGGTAAGTTATTGATGATAGTTTTACATTCTAATGCTAATCCACTATTTTTGCAGGATCTATTTGGCCCAGGAATACAATCTATTAATGAATTAAACCCTGAAATTGCTTCCTTACCACAATTAGATACACATATCTCATCTCAAGTCAGAAACTTATGTTCATTTTTATCTCAGCATTATAATCATTCAAACGATCAATTTCCAACTAGAATTGTTAGAGTTGGTATAGATAATGTCGATTTTGCTGAATTTAGAGATTGGCTATATGAAGATAGATCAGAAGAATTCAAAATGTCCAATTCAGATTATTTAAGACATTTACATAAATTAGTTGGTGAAAAGGGTAAACATTCTAGTTCCAATTCGGGTGCAAATGGCGGTGATGGTGCTTCTTTAGGACAAAGATTTCATGTCTTTTAATTTTATTTTTATTTTAAGTTTTATTTTAATTTTTATTTTTAACTTTTAATGTTTTATTAATCAATTCCAATCATGTTTTTGTAACATTTCTTTTGTTTTTTTCTGTGCTTGTAACTTTTTGCTTCACTCATTTTATTAATATTTAATTCGTCATCATCTTAAATTTTGAATATATGTTAAAAGAATTTTTGTCTACACATTTTACGGTTTCTGTAATAGCATTATTTCACTAATATCAGCTCTTTTTTTATAATGAAATGAACTCTAATCTAAACACTCGATATTAAATTACAAAGGAAACGTAAATGTGATAATAAGCTATAGCAATAGTGACAAAAAAGTGTTAATTAAAAGAACAAGAAAACGAAAAAAAGATATATAGTAATGTAAAAAAAGAAGTAAATTTTTAAAAGAGGATTATTAACACTATAAAACTGTACCAGCCATATTATTGTCAGAAATATGTTTTTGAGACTCATCAACTTTCTTTAATTTGGCACCTAGTCTAATATCTCCCAATAAAGCATTAATTGAACCCATTGATGCACCTCCGGTAACAGAAGGTTGTAATGAAGAAGAAACATTACCAGGTGGTGGTGGTGGTGGTGGAGGAGGAGCACCTGTTGATGGTAAAACTGGCGCTTGTGGGATTGGAGGAGCTTGTGGAATAGGAGGAGCTTGTGGAATTGGAGGAATATTGGAATTATTAGGACCAGGACTAGGAGCTAATGGTGGAGTTTCAAATGATCTAGTATCCTCAAAAGAAGACTCAGAAGATGATTCATCAAGTTTTTGATCTGGTGTAGAAGATGTTTCTGGTGCAGGAACAGAAGCAACTGGAGCTGGAACAGCAGGTGGTGTAGATGGGACAGGAGAACCAGTTGGTTGTGCTCTCATCCCACCAAATAATAATGAAGCCAATTCAGCTTGTTTAGAACCAACGGGCATTTCATCTTCTTCATCCTCTTCTTCTTTATCTGAATCGGACCATCCATCACCATTATTAATACCTCTTTGAGCATCTCTCTGTGCTTGTAATCTGTTAGCATCAAAACTAGGTTGTTTAGTGACCGGCTTAAAGAATGGGTTGTTGTTCTTTGGGGCAGTTGATGAAACAGAACTTGTAGCTTGGGTGTTTGTAATCACTGGAGCAGCAGGAACATGATCAGGGGCAGAGGCTGATGTTGGCTTAGTTTCAGCTTCAGAAGCAGCCATCTTAGCAAATGGATTGTAGCTATGCTTTGGCTCAGTTTGGGCTGGAGTTGGAGCAGCAGGTTGAACTTCTGCAGGTTGAACTTCTTTCTTGATATCATCTTTATCGCCCCATTCATCATCACTTGATTCAGAGTCTTGAGCAGCTTTCTTTTCCAGTGCTTCCATCTCAGCTCTTAATTTAGCTAATCTTGCTTCTTTTTCTTGTTTCTTCTTTTGTCTTCTTTCAACTCTTTCTCTTTCTTTAGCTTCCAAAGCTTTCTTTTCAGCAATCATTTTCTTCAAAGCCTCTTCTTCTTCATCTTCATCTTCATCACTTGAGGACTCAGTAACCGCACGAGTAGTTGGTTGTGATTGAGAAGAACCAGGAGAAGTTGGCGATTGTGGAGCTGATTGTTGAATACTTGAATGACGAGGAACTGGTGGTGGTGGGGCTTTCTTCTCAAATGAACTTGGAGATGCAGGAGCAGGAGCAGGAGCAGAAGATGCATTTGGTTGACTTTGTTCAATAACAGGAGTAGAAGGAGCTGTAGGAGTTTGAGATGCAGGACTACCTTGCTTAGATCTTCTTAAGCCCAACTTAGCTAATCTTTCATTCATTCTTCTTTCAGCTTGTTCCTTGATCTTTTTGGCTCTTTCTTCAGCAGAACTTAATGCATGGGCTAGTTTAGGTGTTGAAACAGGGGATGCAGAAGATGACACGGTAGAAATTGTTGGACTAACAGAAGGAGGTGGAGGAGCAACACTTTGTTTCTTGATAGGAACTGGGGGAGCGCTAGCTGATTTCTCGTTAACAACAGGAGATGAAGAAGCTGGAGCAGGTTTTGAAGCATTTAAGAACTCAATGAATTGTTTGACTTCAGTATTTTGAACACCTTCACCTAATTCCCATTTGGAATAACCAACTTGAGAAGCATTAGATAATGATAAAGAACTGGAAACATCATTGATTAGTTCAGTAATTGATTGAGAAATATCTTTAACCATATTCTTTTGACCTTCAGTTTCTTTTGAAATTTTTGCAGATTCTTGACTAACTTTAGCCTCATTTTCTTCAAAGGCATCAAAATTTGGAGCAGGCTTACCAGTTAAAGCTGCCATTTTAGCTTGTAACATGGCTTTTTGTTTGGCAATACGTTTATCTGTTTCAGTAACTTGACCATTTGGACCAGTACCACGAATTTGAATACCAGCTGGGTTTTCCTTTTGTATTTTCAATCTATATAATTCTATTTTAGCTGCATTGATTTTATCATCAATTAAAGATAGAGCAGTAAATAATTGAGGAACTTTATCAGAAAAGTGGTTTAATTTAGCAGTAATATTTGTCTTATCTTCAACAGAAATAGCAGAACCACTCGAACCAGTATTTAATCTATTTTGAGTAGCTTTAATTTTGGTCTTTAGTATTTCAATCTCATTTAATGTTTGTTGTTTACCATAATTATTTGAAACATCTTCATCTTGTGCATCAATAGCAGATAATAGAATCTTCTTTTCATGGATTTGTCTCTTTAAATCATCAATTGATAATTTGGAACTATCTAAAGATGGAGAATCACGATCATTATTTTCAAATTTAGATCTTCTTCTATGTCTTGAATTACTAACATAACCAATATCATTATCGTCGTTTTTGAATCTGGTACCATCTATACTAGAACTTGAAGATTGCTTTGATTTAGTAAAACCAAAAGAATCACTTTTCAATTTACCTTTCAAATCATTCATGCTTTCTTGTAATAATTTAGACGAAGGTGGAATTAATTCAGGTGGTAGATAATTAGGAATATCTAATCCATGTAATCTTCTATAAATCAAATGCATGGCAACAGAAAATTCATCTCTATTTAATTTACCTCTATTACCTTGATCAGCTAAAGTCCAGATTTTCTCTAAATCGGTTCTACTTAACCCAGATTGGCCAAAGATTGAAATAGCAGTTGGACCATCAACATAACCATGTCTTGATGTGTCCCATTTCTTAAAAATATTATCATAAATCAATTTCTCTTGTTTACTAATTGCCCAAGGAACATCAGTTGAAGATGGGCCATTTGAACCAATAACACTTTGTAATTGTTGAGCTTGGGTATTAGCATTAGGCATAAAATGTGATTGCATCATATCTAAACCTGGTAAGCCACCAGTTGGCATTGAAACAAAACCCCATTGACCAGGCTTTCCAGTTGGCATAGCAGTTAAACCTGTTTGTTGAGGTAATAGACCAGTTGCTTGAGGTAATAAACCAGTTGCTTGAGGTTGTAATTGAGGATAACCAGAAGAAGGCATACCACCACCAGTCTTTTGAGGAACAAAACTAGTCATTGGAGGAGGACCAAATCCACCAGTTTTTTGAACAGGAATCAAACCACTTGTTTGTTGAGCAGTCAAAGGAACAAAAGTACCAGTTCTTTGAGGTTGTAAACCAGTTGAAAATCCAGTAGCTTGAGTAGGTTGTATAGTACTAGCTGGCTGAATTAAGCCAGATAATAATTGAGCATTAGTTGGCTGAGGTTGAAGTTGTTGTCTAGCTTCTGCAGTAAAAGGAGTATTATCAGGAACAGTTGAACTTGAATTTGCATTTTCACTATCGGCAACACCAAAACTAATGACATCCACAAAACTACTAACTTCATTTTTAATCTTAGTTGGCAATTCTAACGGAATTGATTCTCCTTTAATGGCTAAATTACATAGATGTAAAGCTAAAGCAAATTCAGGAAATAATAATTGACCAGATTTATTTGTATCAGAGAGAGCCCAAATATCAGCTAATTGAGTAGCAGTTAAACCTGATTGTGTTAAAATCTTTTTAGCAGATGAACCATCAATCGCATTTTCACCTTTGTTAACGTTCATTCTGAATAAATGCTCAAATTTAGTTTGATCATTGATAGTAATGAAAGATAATCTGATCTGAGGAATCTTAAGATCGTGATTTTCTTGACTTGCCATAGATTGAACAGCGGAACTAAAACCAGTTGGTTGAGCCAAGATAGGTTGTTGAGGAACTTGAGGTTGAGCCTGAGTAACTTGAGGTTGAACCAGCTGAGAAGGAGGTTGCCAACCTGTGACTTGAGGTTGAACTTGTTGAGGAGGTTGCCAGCCTGTGACTTGAGCTTGCAATTGCATACCAAAAGAAGAAGTAGGTTGGAATCCAGTTCTTTGGGTAGATAAAGGTTGAGTTTGAGGTTGAGTTTGATTAGTTGCAGGAGTAGTGCCTGTATTCCAACCTGATTGACCAAAAGTAGTGGTTGGATTAGTAGTATTCCACCCAGTAGCTTGATTATTCAAAGGTTGAGCTTGAGCTTGAGTATTCCATCCTGTGGATTGATTTTGTAATGGTAAAGATTGCTGTTGAACTGGTTGTTGTTGTTGTTGTTGTTGTTGACCAAAACCATAGCCAGTTGGTTGAGTTTGCAAACCACCAAATTGCATTGGTTGTTGTTGTTGTTGTTGCTGTTGCTGTTGCTGTGTGGACCAATTGCTTGCATAGCCAGTCTGCTGAGCATACCCACCATATTGTTGCTGTTGATTTCCGTAAGGATACATGATAACGCAAGAAAATGGTATTTATGATTACTAACAGAAAGCATCCAGAAAAGGCTCCTGTTGAAATGTGTTCGAAATTCGAAGTTAAGATGGAAAAGAGGCGCACAACTTATGTGGCGGTGCTGGTGGCTGACACTGGCTGTGCAAGCTTAAATGGATATCATTTCATTCATATAAAGATGACAGAAAATAAAAATTAAGCTAATAAGATGAAGAGAATATATCTGTATAGGTAAGAATAAAAGTGTTTTTGAAGCAATACAAAATTAGGCAAAATAATAATAATAATAATAATAATAATAAAATAATTTAAAAAAAACATCATATAAATAAACAAAGCACATAACATAAAAGATGAAAAAATACAGCTTTGTGTAATGGAAGGTGAAAGAAAAGAAATGTTTTTTTCAAAAGTAATAAAATTAAAGCAATAAGTTATAAACATCAAAAAAAAAAATATCAATGGTATAGAAACGAATAAATTAGGCAAGTTGTCGGGGCACTTTTAAATCTTTAAAAATACGAATGAAAGAGAAAGCATTAGAAAAAAACAAAAGAAAAAAAAAGCTCAGTGGTAAGGGTAAGATTTTAGAATCCATTTAATTTCTCAATAAATCCAATAAAATCTTCAATTAGATAGTCTTGTAAATTCAATCCTAAACATAAATCTTCATCATGTTTACCATTGCCAATAAATATTCTCATATTGGCTAATATATTCAATAATTTAAAGTTCAATCTAGAAATAGCTGGTGTTCCAGTAATAACTTGTTTATTCACAAGAACATTTGACTTATGATCAGTAGTTGGCACAATTTCATCATCTTCTCTTTCATCATCTTCTTCATAATCCGCATCAGAAGAAAAATCTCTTGTTGTTATATCACTTTCACTTGTAAGATCATTATGAATTTTATGTTGATATGATTGTTGTTCTCTTAGTTTTTGTTCACGAGAATATTGATGTAATTTTTCTAGAGTTTCAATGGAAAGTAAATTAAACATGTTAAATAAAGTAACAAATTCAAATAGTTTTAAAGCAGAACCAGAAACATAATTATTAGTAAAATTAGGTAACTTTAATTTGTTTAACCATTTTGTTAATAATTCAAAATCAGATGGTTTATCTTCACAATTAATTAATTGATATTTTAAGACACAGCAAACTAATCCAACTTTTAAATCTGAATCTAATTCAGATTCATTTGTTTTCTTTAAAAATTTAAAGCATTTTCTTAAATTATCTTTTGTTGGATTAATCATAAATTGTAAAATTAAACAACGGCATAAATGATTATCGGAAAGATGATTAGATGATTGAATACTAGTTTGTAATAAGTCATTGATTTCAATTCTTAATGATGTAATAGCTAAGTTTAATTTGTCTTTATCTTCGTAATTGAAAACATGGCCAGTTGCATCAACATCAGCATCTAAATCTAAAGATTCATCATCCGAGGAAACATTATCTTTAATATCTTCTAACTTTTTAGTCAAAGCTTCCACAGAAATCATTTTAGTCATTGCAGTATTTAATAATCTATCAACTAAAGAAATTGTAACCAATTTGGCAATGTTATCTGAATCTTCTTGTAAATAATTTAATAATAAAGAACAATCAACTTCTCTATATGAATAAGTACTTAATAAATTCTTTAAAATTCTAACATCTTCATTTTTATTGTTAAGTAATCTAATTCTAGAAACTCTCCAAAACATTGAGCCAAGTCTATTAATTAATAGTTTGTTGATTAATATCGAACAAATTAAAACTGAATATGAGCCACTTTCAATTGAACGTTCTTTATTAATTTCTGATATTCTTCTAAATAATAATGCTTTTAAGAAATTATTATGAGGTGTATTTTCTAAATTCAAAGCTTTAAAAGCAATTATAAACATTTGACCATTAGGGAAAGCATTTGGAGTTGTTAATGATCTAGTAATAAAATTTTGAATATTATCAGAAGTTGAATAAGCTAAATCATTATAAAAGCCAATTGGATCCATTAATACATTTAAAACCTTTTCAAATAAATCAGTTAAAGTTAATTGTTTATGATTATTTAAAACTTTTCCATTTTCATCAATTTCAGTAATTTCAAAGCTATTTATAAATGGTAATAATATATACTGATATAAGACAATAAGACTAACCATTAATTTAACTAATCCCATAAATGGTTTTAATAAGTTAGGATTGAAAGAAGTTGAAGTTGAAGTAGAATTGATAGCAAAAACTGGAATTGAAAATAATCCTCTTCTATTATTAGATGCACCAGTTGAGAAATCATCAAAAGATGATGAACCAAGCATGCATGCCATACCTCCAAGTAATAATTTGTTTGAAAGGCTTGATTGTTGTTGTTGTGATTGTTGTTGACGTTGGTCTTGTTGTGTTGGCGATAATAGTTGACTTTGTAAGTTTTGTTGGATTTGAGAAGTAGGATGAGGAGAAATTTGATGTTCCATCATTAAATTAGGAGAAATATGAGTTGAAGGTGTACCATTACTGAAAGGAGAAGAAGAACTGCTGGAATCATTACGATAAAAAATTGGAGCAGTTTGTTGCATTGGTTGAGGTTGTTGATTAGTTAAAATTGATTCTAAAGAAGAATTGGCATTTTCAACTAAAGATCTTAATTTTTGATTTTCTTCAACTAATACTTGATTCTTATATTCCAAATGTCTAATATATTCTGTAGCTTTGGCAAGTATTGTAGCTTTATTTAATTTCTTTGCTGGTTTCAAACCATCCAACTTTTCTTCATCATCAGTGTAACCATTACCTTCATAATCATCTTCAAATTCACCAAGATCATCATCATTATTATTATTAGAAGTTCTATGATTTCTATTCTTTGAGATAACAATTCTTAAAGCAGGAACACAATTTCTTAATTCAATAATTTTTGAATTAATATTAGTTCTATATTTTTTTTCAATTAAATTATGAGAAGATTTCACTTTTCTGCCTGGTTTTGAAATACCTGAATTATCAACAGAAGTTGTAGGTTTTGCTTTCATATTAGCCATTGATTTCTTTCTACCCTTTGATTTTATAGAAGAAATATCATCTTCACTCACTTCAGCTATTGAACTAACTCTAGATAAATTTGATTTATTACGAAGATGGTAAGGTTGTTGAACTGGTTGTTGTTGTTGTTGTGCTTGTTGTTGTTGTGCTTGTTGTTGAAGAGCTGAAGAGCCTGTTGAAGGTGTTGAACCTGTAGAAACAGAGTTACTTAAAGCAGGAATACTATTTGAATTTGAATTAGAATTAGAATGAGAAATATTATTGTTATTGTATCCATTGTTATGATTGTTGTTGTTATTAGAGTTATCATCTATATATTGATTATTAAAAGTAACAGTTGAAGTAGACATAGATTCACCCATAGGAACATAATGAGGTTGACCATTAATCATCATTTGGTTTTGATTAGAAAAAGTCATATTCTGGGAATCATCAGGGAAGGTTTGTTGAGGATGTTGTTGATTTTGATTTTGCAATAAAAACTCATCTGGAGAAGAACCGCTTGAGTAAGGGGATAGGATTGAAGAAGATAAACTACTCATAGCATCATTCATATCATTGAAGTTAATATCAGAATAGTTTTGTGAAGCATTAGAAATGCTACTGAGTCTTGAGCCATGTTCATTATCAAGATGATTTTGATGAGTGTGATCAGTCAAATGGGAAGTTGTTTTATAAAGAGAATTCAAGTCTAAAGGCATTTCTTCCTGTTTGATAAAATGAGATTGTTGTTGTTGATGTTGTATTTGTTGGTGTTGTTGGTGTTGTTGCAGTTGGAGATGTTGTTGTTGTTGTTGAAGTTGTTGTTGATTTAAAAGGTTTGAGTTGCCCATTTGTTGGATATTATTGTTGTTGTTGTTGCCGCTGTGCAAAGATGACAAGATAGTATCATAATCATCAAAGTCTAGGGTAGCCATTGGTGGGAGTTTGTTTGAGCAGTAAGAAAGAGGGAGAGATCTGGGGTAAGAGGAAGTTTGGTGGAATATTGAGGAATTGAGATACTGTTGAATCTGACTAGATCAATACGAGCTAAATAAATTAATAAAAATTTTAATTGAAGAAGGAAAATTAGGAATTTTAAAGTAAAATTAATGGCAAGCAGCTAGAAACATGATTGGCTGACAGGTGTGCCGGCCAAACTGTAATTTACAAATGATGAAACGTTAATTTAACTAATCGCGGATTTCTCCTGATTTGTGGCGTGCATACCGTGCACCCTTGCAGCTTATTCCCGTGCGCGTGCCATTTGCGTGCGATTTATTGCCCTGCGGCTATTTACATACCGGGCAAATACCGGAAATTGCTTGCATGTAAAGGGCCTCGCGGCTCTCAACAATGCTATTAGTCTGTATGCATCGCCGCAGCACCGGCCGAAATTGTTTCTGCCGTGCAGCCGCAAACTCAAGCCAATTAAAAAAGGCGGCCGGATCCGGAAAGGAAACCGGAAACTATATTGCAGCTCTCAAAACTGATAATTCGCGAAGTTTCGTTTCTATATAGCATATCGCGAATATATAAAGTAAATATATAGCGTTTCACGTGCTTCTCTACCTTCAAGCAGAGAAAGTCACGTGTTAGTACCAGCCCCATACTATTGTGCCACAAGCCCTGAGTCCTGACGGCTGCGCCATATGTCAGTCAACAAGATTCCGATCCAGATACGTATACTGAATCTGGGGTAACTCAACTGAGTCAACTCTCTCCTTTGATTTAATACGACGACAACTGAATGTTTAATTGATTCTTATATAGTATAAATATGAATTAAATGCTGGTAAACGTAACCCAACTCAATTGATTATATAACTTGAACTTCTTGAAGTATATATACGTACGATCGAGTTACAACAATATGGCAATACCTTATTATAATTTCGTAGGTTCTTCTTATAATGAAGAATGGCGCCACACTTTAATCTCCCCCTATACTAATTAAAAGCTAAATTATAATTAAGGGTCTACAATTACAATTACTGATTAATTAATTGAAGTTTTAGAAAAGAATACAAATAGTGTAATTTCTTAGAATTGAAGACGTTGAAGAATATTTAGTAATATATAAAAATGCAAACAAAAACAGTAAATAAGTTCATAAAGTTAAAAAAAAAGTTCACAAATTTGGAAAGGGGTTAAGGTAAAAACAAAAGAAATTTAGTCAATTGAATTGAATTACCAACCACCACGACCACCTGGACCACCTGGACCACCTGGACCACCTGGACCACCGTGTTGTTGACCACCTGGACCACCGTGTGGACCACCAAAACCACCTTGTTGACCACCTGGACCGCCAAAACCACCTTGTTGACCACCGAAATCTCTTTGGCCACCTTGTTGACCATAGCCACCTTGTTGACCATAACCACCTTGTTGTTGACCACCTTGATGTCTGTTTTCAATGGCATGTTCAGCTTTGTTAGCTAAGATAGCACCACCAATGGCACCAGCAATGGCACCTAAGGTAGAGTGTTCACCACCTAATTTCTTACCAGCTAAACCACCAGCAGCACCACCTAATAAGGAAGCACCTAAACCTCTTTCACCAGCTTCTTCGCCTTGACCTTGATTGCTCATGTTGTAATTAATTATAAATATTTGATATTTGATGAAGAAGAAAAGGGTGGCAAAAAAGGAGATCAGGAATTAGGGGGAAACTGGCTGTATTTATAGTGTCAAGTTGTGAGGCTCTGTCTCTGGGATATGAAATTTCCAGCTAGCACGATCTGGGATTTGACTTGCAACGGGAAAAACGGCCAAAGCGGGGGTCGTGCCAGAGCCAAACTAAGGTACGATTCAATTCAGAGACGTACGTCGTATACCACGTACCAATATCAATTGATTAACACTACGTATCTACCATATCTATGATACCTGATATATATCCAAAGTACTTGAGTTCGATTCAATTGAGTCGGGTTGAATCGAATATCCATTAACTTAATCCGTACGTAGAAAGATCAAATATCTCTGGCAGACAGATTCTCCTCTGCCCTGGCTATCATTGTTATCGGCCGGAGCCTGGTAGATCGAGGTGGCGGTCGGTACGCGTGCTGCGGCCACTGCGGCCGGCGTTTCTACTGCATGTACTCAGCCATTAACTCGAATTCCAGTATGATCATGGTATGATAATCGAAGTTTCCATAGCTCAGTTTAAACAATTAAGCTATATCATATCATCTATCGAGTCATCAACAACTGTACGGAATGAATTGGGCTGAATTGATATCGTCACACTGTTTCAGTTGTTATTGATGAATCAATCAAAAGCAATTCAAAAGCAATTCAAACGAATCATCAAAAGAATCAAGAATCAAAAGAATCGAATCAAAAGAATCAAGAATCAAAAGCAATACACTGAATTGACTAGTTGTTATCAACAATTTTTGATTTGTGATATTTGAATTTAAGAATTGATGAAAATTAAGCTGATTAAGTGGTGGTATCGTGGTGCAATCCAGATAATAAACTATAAACTATACGAATATACGACAATTGAATTGGACTAGCTAGATTCTATTAATTCTATTAAGTTGAAAAAACTTGAAATTAATTAAGTAACGATAATAATAATTCATTCATTACTGTTAACTACATATTGTCATTTTCAAACAATTTCAAATTGAATGGGTCTATTCTCACTATGCTGTATCGTTATTGTACGATCAAAATTGAAGATTTGAACATATTTCATTTATTCTTATAAATTCTTAAATTGACATTCATATAACGTTAGTTTACTTTCAATTCTTGAATCAATTAATTTCTCTTATGTTAAATCTTCTTCACTTTTACATGTAAATTTAATTATCTGGATTAAATTAAATTAACTTTCCAGTTTATCCTATATAGTTCTTGAATTATATACCGGAAGTTATATGATTACTATAGTTATAAATTATAATTCAATTAATTAGATTTCGATTTCATTTCATTGAATTAAATTAAATTAATTAAAATTATAGCATAATTACTTAGTTTAGTTCCTATTTGTAATCATGAATGATATAGTGTGCTACTATTTAATTCAATAATATAGAATTCAAGTACTGATTAAGAAAGAGAGAATCCTATACTATATAGACCACTAATTCAATGATTATAGATAGAAATAAAAAAAAATTAAGCCCTTGCGTAAGACAGGGTTCGAACCTGCGACTTCTCACGAAGAGCAGATCTTGAGTCTGCCGCCTTAGACCACTCGGCCACTTACGCTGAACTTACAAAATTTGGTCATTTTTAAAATTTCAGATTAGTTTTCGCTTACGTAATCGCTTACGTAATTCACTCGTTTTTTCCATTTTTTGGGAATTTAAATTGTTTTTCAAGTTTAATTTGTGTTTTACGTTACAATTAGTTATTTGCATTTCAATTATTGGTTTTATTTGTTTAAATTATTAAATTATTAAAAAAAAAAAAAAAAAAAAAAAAATTTTACTTTTTATTTACTTTATCCTTTTATCAAGTGATCCCTCTTTTATTTTATTTTATCTTAGTTTTGTTTTTCTTTTATTTTATTTGTGTTTTACTTTCCATTTTATTTGCGTTTTTCAACTATTCTACTTAAACTTTTATTT
>JAJLZM010000289.1:0-47678 GCA_030572235.1 Ambrosiozyma kamigamensis
ATAAATTAAAAATTAAAAGCAGCTATACTCCTAGTATAAATTTAAGAATAACTCATAGTTATTGCGTGTTTATCTCAGGAAATAAGTCATCAAGTATCTCCTCTAGTAAAGTTAACACTAATTGTGTATTCAAAATATCATTTTGTAATAATTGAAAAACTGAATCTGCAGCATATTTAGATCCTTCAATTCCAAATATTTTAGAACATGAATCAATTATAAATGCTTCTAATATAGCTTTAGCTTGATGTTTTGTATGTAATTTCTCAATAATTGATCTTTCAGGACTTGATTTCATAAATTCTCCATTTGGAAATAATATTTCTTGAAATTTAGATAAAATTGATGAAATTGTATTATCTTGTTTTAATTTTTGATCAATACTTAATCTAGCCATTTTTTCAATTGCTGATCCAAGTAATTGTTGTAAAACTAAAATTATTGCTCTACCTCTAAGCCAAGATTTAGATTTATTTAAATGGAAAATTGAAACAATTAAATCACAAATTGGTTTAACAAATGAAACATGTTGTTCATCATCATCATCTTTTAATTCACCTGATTCACCTTCTTCAAATGCTGAAAGTTCATTTTCCATTTCGGTTGAAGTTTGAGGTTCATTAATTAATAATGATGTCGAATCTTGAGTACCAGAAACTTTGAAAAGTGCTTGTGAATAAGCTAATTGACTAGACACTCTATTATATAATTTAGTAGTCATATTAACAACATTTTTCTTAGCACTTGGTTTAACACTTTGTAAAGATTCTTCTAAATCAATTGTAAAAACTTCACTAGATAAGAAATCTCTAAATAATCTATCAGTACAAACTTCAGGTATTTCAATTAATTTTTGAAGATATGATTCTAATTTAATTTTTCTTTCTTCAGTTAATGAATTTTGTTGAAATTTCATAACAACTTTTCTTTTTGGAAACTCAAGTATATCAACGGCATCATATTTATACTTTAAATAATTATGTAACTTATAAAACTGACTAAATCTTCTTGCAACCATCCAACCAGCAGTAACAATATTAGGATCTTCACTTGATAATCTTTGAACTTCAATGATATATAAAACAAAATCTCTACCATCTTCTGATGTATTAACATATGATTGAATACTAACTTTAGATTTCCCATACAAACTATTCTCATTTTCTTGAACTGTATATTGATGTTTTTGTAATTCTTTAAATTGTAATTCCTTAGTTAAATTTAACTTAGATTTATTTAAAATTCTTAATTCGGCAACATTATTAGTTAAAGTAGCTTTTGTTAATAAAGGTTCAATTATTAATAATTGTTGTTGTAATCTTTGAATATCTTGATCTAATTTTTCAATTTCATCACCTAAATTAAGAGCACCAGGAGCCGCAACATTAAGATCATTTGAACCATTCAAAATTGCAGAAGATATCATAGATTCATTACCATTCATTAATGATTCATCATCAGAACCTAATTCATTACTAGTATCAAAAAGTCTATTTGAAGATAATTTATCAGATTCAATACCACTATCAGATCCATAATCATCAAATAATCCAGAATCATCAGTACCAAATAAATCCTTAGCAACATCTTTACCAATTAATCTTGAATTTCTTGGAGTACCAGAAGGTGTGGATGAAACTGAAGAAGTATTACCTATTCCTGTAAGATCATCAGCAGATGGACCTATAGCTCCACCACTACTACTAATATCTGTACCAGTACTACTTGTACTGTTAACTCTAAATTGTTTTGGTCTATCATTCATAATTTCAGTTAATGCATTTTCAACAGCATTTAAAACTTCATCACTAACTTTCATATCATCATTTTCATCACCTGAATCTACTTCATCATAATTAGCCAATGGATCACCATTCATTTCATCATCTTCTTGTAAATCATTTAAATTTATATTTTCATTAGCTTGAGTTCTATGTTGTTGAGTTTGAGTTTGAGTAGCTAACAGTTTTAAAAATAAATCAGATTGTTTAAAAGCAACAAAATCAGAATTTTCCATACGTTCACATACTTTTTGTTGTAAAACTAATAAACTTCTTCTTGCTTTAAAATATAAATTTGGATCAATTGGATCTGTATTAACAAAATTATTAACATTTTCATAACATTTAGAATCTATTTTTAATAATTTATTTGAAAAAAATGATTGAAATATTTGTTTTATATCATTAACTTGTGTCATATCATTATTTAAATTATCACGATCAAATAAATCTTCTTCTTCTGAATCACTATCATATTGAGCATTTGGACTAGGTAAAGTTTCTAAAGGATTTCTTATACCATTAACAATCAACCAGTATTGTAACAATGGTGTTCTTCTTCTTTGTTCCATAAATTCAGTAAAATAAGATAATGCTAAAGGATCATTCAAGACTTTATTTAATGTGATATTTAATTTGATCTGAGGAACAGTTTTAGTATCATACTCATTTGCAGAATTTGGTGTTGTTTTATAATTATTATCATCAGAAACTATAGAAAGTAATTTTGATTCAGCAGCAGAATGAATAGTTTGTAGTCTATTACTATAAACTTTAATTGATTCTAAATCAGAATCTTTTAAACCATTTTCAACTTCTCTTGCTAATTTTTGAATTTTTAAAAAATAATAGTATTTATATTGTTGTAACTCAGCTTTTGAATCACAAGATGTAACTTTCTTTAAAATCTTTTCATATGTAAAAGAATCTGATTTTGGATTTAATCCATATTTGGTTATTAAAGAAGCCTTCACTTTCTTTCTTCTTGCATCAGAAGAAGTTAATCCATTAGCTTCTGAACTATGTTTATCTAACACATTTCTAAATCTTTGAACATCAGCACGATCTTTCATAACATCACCTAATTTATCCACAATTAAACGATTATAAAAATCAGGATCACTAAATAATCTTATAACTGGAAATATAACACAACTTGAAACTATTTCTCTAACAAGTATGAAAACAGGAGGGGAATTTAGATCTTCTTCAATTATTAAATGAGGTAATATTTTTGAAATTAAATCAGCCATATAAACTTTAATATCTTTTTCTTTATCAAAACTTTTAATTTTTAAAGCAGGATGTAATTTACCTTTATTGAAATTAGTAGCTATAATATTATCTAAATCCCATGTATTAGTTATTGATCTATTAATTACAGTTTTCTTATTCTTAACTAAATCATGAGCCAAAACAAAATTATTAAAATGATCATTAAATATTGGAATTATTTTATAAACTATCAAATCAGTGAAATCAGTATCATGTAATCTAAATTGTAAATGATTAATTACAGTTTCAAAAGTATGTTGTAGATCAACTATGAATGTTTTATTAGGAGAGATTCTTTCAAACCAAGATTCAACAAATGATTTAATAATAGAATTAATTAATTGATTTAATGTTTCATTAATAAGAAAATTTTCAGGGTATATATTTAATTCTTCAACTTTTGAATCTTTTTTCAATGTATTTATTTCTAATTCCCAATTTTTTTTATTTGTAAACTTAATTTTTTTGAATTTTGTAGATAATTTTGCGCTTTCTTCATTATTTGATGATTGAAAATAAAATGAAATCCATATAGTAAAAATGATAGGTATCAGGGTTCCAATCAATATAAAGAGGAAATTCGATATGATATTATAAACTATTGTTAGACCCAAGAAAAGAAAAATGATATATTGCCAATTTATAGAGGTCAACTCTTCAAGTTCATGATCAATTTCGTTAGATGTTGTTGTTTTATCTTCTATAGTTTCTTTGGGATTTTTATGATCATCCTTGTCGGTTACAGGGTTGCTGCTATCAGATTGTGATAAACTGGCCATTGATATATCATAAGATGGGATTCTAATAGCTTTGCCATAGCATTATAAGAGTAGTTGAGAGTGTTGCTAGAAAAGGTAAACAATCAATCAACGGTTGTTCGCCTCTGAGCGAGTGTGCACAGCCTTGAACCTGTTCTAAGAATTACTGTACTAGTGAATTAGTGAGTTAGTGGTGTTTTTCCAATTACAGCTATATATTCTAACTGGGTTGATTTAAATATTGATCATTTAAAGCACAAAGTTTTACTGAGTCTGCTCTGTACCAAAAAGTGGGATATATCTTACTTGGACAGCGTAAAATGATTCCAATTCTGTCGAAGTGGTAGCAGATTTTAAAAGTTATGTAGCTGTTCTTCTTTATTATTGTACTTAGCTTTTTGCATGGTTCCCATCAAATATGCTGTAATTCTCTTTAATTTAAAGCCCGATTTATCATCTGCTTCCATTAATTTATTTGAGAATCGTTATGCTATACCCAAGTTATCCTTGCACATATACAGTTCTTCACATTGATCTCTTCCAAAAACGTCCCTGAGTGAATATCCATCTATTTAACTTGTATTTTAACATATTCCAAGTTCATTCTATAGGAGTGAACTTGAAAACTTAGTTTACCAGACTCATCACCATCAAGCTACTATAAGGCCTCTAGTGACTAGTCCCTCCTCATCAACCTACTGTATATGCATGTAAAATATATCAGAGATGTTTCACTATGATTAATATGATTTCTGAATTTTCTGAGTGATCAATGATCATCCATTGATTGGAAATCAAAAGAAAAAAAAGATAACAATATTAATATTAGCTAGCTTCTAATTCTTGGAAGTTGAAAATCCCCGCCCATACGGTCTGAGCTTTAACCATAAAGGGAATAATATTTCTCCATCACTACATATAGGTCAATGATATAGTACTGTAAATTTGTAAACATTGCATGAATTTGCATGAAAATATCGATCCGATGATATTATAATTAATTGTACTGCATGTATAATAAAAATCTAAAAGATAAAATAGAAATATAGCTGCTACAGTTATTTAATATCAGTACATATCTAATTCAATTAATCCAGTATAAGATTATAAACTTAATAGCTATAGTATAGTTCAACTTCATGATCAATTGAATTCATATATTTTGTGGGGTACAATGGGCTCGCGGCGTGAGACCCGCTGGTGGGCAGTACGTGGGCACGGTGGGCACTGGGCTCCCCAGGGAAAATCGATTTACGAGGAAACCAAGACTTTCACTGTTTTCAGACGTCCCGCTGGTCCCCATTTCCTCAACAATAACTAGAGTCATTCAACTAGTTATAACTATAGCTATATAGACATATACTAGCTGCAAAAAACAACAACAACGCTGACTGAAATTAATTGCAAATCCAAGCTCTCAAGTTATTATCAATCCAATCCGATGACTCCTCAATTAGACAAGCTTAACATGTATCTGTTCATTTCAGCATACAGTGTATTCGTTTTACCTTCAAAATATCAGACTATGAATTCTGTGATATCAGCTAGTATTGACTCTTATACCTAGCTGGTATATATTTATAATTAAACTCAAATTAATATATATTATAAATTTCCCCAGATTTATCATTTATAAAATTTTATATACATACCTCTTCATGCATATGCAGTTAATAGTGATATACAATGAATTAATTATATAAAATATTTACGAATAATATAATAGCTACATATATATGTTTACACTATATATAGGTTGATTCATATATAAATACTTCATGATATCTTTCTTAATTGTTCAAAAATTGTGAAATAAAAACATTCAGTATTAATTTTCCTTAATTAATTAATATATAACTAAATTTCAAATTAAAATGGGTTTTGCTTCAACTCCACTTGAAGACATTGTTGGTAAAGCTTTAGCTCCAATTATTGCTAAAGATACTGTTCCTTGGTATAAACATAAACATTTGTTAACTTTAAACTTATTATTATTATGTCCTTTATTATCTTCAGCTACTGGTGGTTATGATGGTTCTTTAATGAATGGGTTACAATCTTTAACAACATGGAAAGATCAATATAATCACCCTGCTGGTAAAATGTTAGGTTTCATGAATGCTGCTCAATGTTTTGGTATGGTTTGTGGTGCTCCAGTTTCTGGATTTCTTTCTGATAAATATGGTAGAAAATTAACTTTAATTGCTGGTACTTTTGGTATTATTGCTTGTGTTATTATTCAAACTACTGCTCATAACTTTGCTCAATTGGTTGCTGCTAGATGGCTTATTGGTACTTTTGGTATGATTGCAAGTCAACCTTCTCCATTAATGATTCAAGAATTGGCATATCCATCACATAGAGCTAAATTTACTTCATTATACAATACTTGTTTTTATCTGGGAAGTATTCTAGCTGCTTGGAGTTGTTATGGTGTTAGCAAGAGAGCTGACCATTGGGGTTGGAGATTACCTACATTGTTACAAGCTGGATATCCTCTTGTGCAATTGTTGTTTATCTGGTGGCTACCTGAATCTCCAAGATGGCTCATTTCTCAAGATAGATATGATGAAGCCAAAGCTATTTTAGTTAAGTATCATGCTGGTGGTGATGAAAACAGTGAATTGGTTAATATTGAAATTTCTGAAATGATTGAAGCTATTGAAATGGAAAAGAACACTAGAAGTACTGGATGGAAAGAACTTGTTAGTACACCTGGTAATAGAAGAAGAACTTATATTACTCTTTCTTTAGGTATTGCATCTCAATGGTCAGGTAATGGTGTTATTTCTTATTATTTCACTTTAGTTTTAAATACTATTGGTTATACTGCATCTGATACTCAAACATTAATTAATGGTTTACTTCAACTTTTCAATTGGGGTGCTGCTATCTTTGCTGCTTTATTAGTTGATAGATTAGGTAGAAGATTTTTATTATTATGGTCTGCAGTTGGTATGTTTATTTCATATGTTATTTGGACAGTTCTCTCTGCATTATTTGCTTCTGATGCTAAAAAGGCTTATGGACAAGGTGTTTTGGCTTTTATTTTTGTTTACTTCTTCCATTATGATATTGCTTTAACTCCTTTAACTGTTTCTTATCCAACAGAAATTTATCAATTCTATTTAAGATCAAAAGGTATGTCTTTTTTGATGTTTATTTGTGCAAGTGCTTTGATTATTAGTTCATTTTGTACTTCTATTGCTATGGAGGCTATTGGATGGAAATATTATATTGTTTTCTGTATTCTTCTTATCATTCACACTGTTAATGTTTGGTTCTTTTTCCCAGAAACCAAAGGTTACTCATTGGAAGAAATTGCAGAAATCTTTGATGGTCCAGAAGCAGCTATTGATATTGAACAAGGTGATTTAGCACTAAAGGAAAGAGTTTCACATGATGAAGGTAATGAATATGAATATGCTAATTCTAATTAATCAAAGAAATAATTTGTACGTTTTGCTTGCTTTTGCTTTTTTTTATTCTTTTTAGTTCAAGTTGCTTGTTTACTCTTATATCACTTTATTTTTATTTTTATGAATTTTATGAATAACTATTACTTTTATTTTTACTGCTTGTTTTTGAAAACGACTCTTCATAGTTACTTTTATAATATAATTCAGATTAACTCTGAATTCAAAGATTCCAGTATACCTAAATTAAATTATAATTAAAAACAAGATTGATATCGATTGTATTGCAATTGCAATTGCAATTGCAATTGATTTAAGATCAACAAGGAGGTTTGTGGCTGGACGGCGGATCGCCCATCGGAAAAACGGAAAAACAATCAAAAACTAATTTTAAAGTTTAACCGTTTGGTTTAAAGTTTAAACGTAGGTATAACTCAGCTTGTAAGTTGTACATAATTAGAGAATTTAGCTATCACCAGCAATATATGCATAATATACAAACGCATCATTTAAATTCATTTTGAAACATAAAGAAAAAAGAATATAAAGCTAAATAAAACAAAACAAAAATCGTAAAATATAGAACCAGATAAAAAAACACAAACATAATGCACCGTCGAGTGAGTTAAAAAACTAAAATAAAAGTGTGGAAAGAAAGAGGGACAATAACTCACTGCCCTGTAAAAGTAATGTATAAAAAGTAAAGTTTCAAACAGAAATAAAGAAAAAAAAAAGAACAAATAAATACAACAAATAAATAATTTTAAAAAAAAAGAATAAAAAAAAAGGTTAGAAAAAGGATTTAAAACTTTCATCATCCTTTAAATTTTCTTGAATTAATTGATAAATCACTAGTAATAAGTTTGGGAATTTATCAACAAAGTACCAATAAAACCCTTCAGGTAATGGACCCATTTTTTTAGCTAATTCATCAGGTAAATCTTGAAAATGATGATACTTATTTCTCATTGCTCTTAGCAGATCCATAATTTTTAAGGTATTATATTTTCTATATTTTCCTAAATTATCAATGAAATCAGAATCAAATTTTTCACGCCATCCTTTTTTCCCAATTATCTTTGTAGATATACTTTCCAGTAATAATAATAAATCAGATGGTGGATCTCTTCTTTCAACTTCAAATCTATCTGAAACTTTTAATAAAAATTCCAATTTCCTTTCAACAGACCAAAAATATGGATGTTTCATAATATGTAACATATCTGGTCTCTTACTTGGATCATGACTAATCATCTTTGAAATTAAATCTTTAGCTTCAAATTTATCCTTTAATAAATCAAGTTGACTTAAATTGTATTGACCCTTAATAATATTACCTTCTCTCATATATCTATCACCAAATGGATGACCACCATTACTTAGAACATAATAAAAAACACAACCTGCAGAAAATATATCTATTGATCTAGTTAATCTTCTATTATTTTCAACACCAGAAGTATTATTAGTACTAATTGTATTTTCAGAATGAATACTTTCAGATACAATTGAATTATTGTCCATTTCTTCAACTAATAATTCAGGAGCACGCCAACCAGAAGTACCTGCTGCATGTGCAGTCGTAGCTCTAAAACTAGATTGATCAGCTTCTAATTTTTTACATAAACCAAAATCTGAAATTAATAATCTAATAGGTGATTCATTATCAACTTTCTCAGCTTGAAGAGTATCAGTTGAATTGTTAGTAATTGGTTTTCTACCATTTAATTTCTTAGGAGGAACAACTAAAATATTTTGAGGTTTAATATCTCTATGAACAATTTTCAATAAATGTAAATGATGAATACCATTTGAAATTTGAAATAAAACATTAACAGGATCCATTTTAGAAATTAATGATCCAGCATCTTTTTTCTTGTTTTCTATAACATCTTCTAATGAAGCAGAACACAGTTCTAATGCAATATATAAAAATCTATCATTTTGTTGAGAACAGAAATATCTAACAACATTTGAATGATCATCACTTTCTTGTAATAATTCAATCTCATGAGATGCAACATCATAAAAATCAATTAACATTCTTTTAACAGCAACAGGTCTACTTTCAAATGAACCTTTAAAAACAACAGTACCATGTGAACCATAACCTAAAATTTCATTTGAAATTGTTAATCCATTATTTAAAGTTGTAACTGATTGATAAACTGGAGGTGGAAGATGAGGAGCAAATGAATTTGCAGCAACTGAAGTATCCATATTTTGCGAAATATTTAAAACATTTGATTCTTTAGTAGCAATAGCAACATTATTAGCTTCAGAAATAGAATTAGTGATACTATCTTTCTTTTTATTTTTCTTACCACCTCTTGAGCCACGCTTTCTTTTCTTAGGTTGTTGTTGTTGAGTTGTGGATTGATCAGAAATAGCTGTTGTTGTGACGTTATCTTCAGTTGGATTAATAATAGTTAATGATTCATCTATAGTAACAGTTTTCTTATTATTATTATTGTTATTGTTATCGTCGAACTCGATAGATTCGTCTGTAGTAGATTTATTTAATTCATTAATTTTCTCAAAGATTTTCTCATCATCTTCTTCATTAGTACTACCATTAGAAATGACACCATTAGGGACTTCATCTGAAACAGAACTACCAAATCTTTCTCTTTTAATTAAATTTAAACTTTTTTCTAAACCTTCTTTATCATCTTTGAGCAGTATATCAACTAATTCAACAGCTGTTTGAGTTCTAGTGAAAAATCCAAATCTGCTTAATAATTCAGTAATTGGAGGTAATAAACCAACTCTTGATAAAATAACGAAAATAAAAATAATTATGAAAGTAACTATAAGATTTTCAAATGCTCTATAAACTAATTTTGCAAAAGGTGCAACTTTAGAAGTAACAGTTGGAGTTTGATAATCTGCTTTGGGAGCTTCAATTGCTAATCTATCAGAATCAGCTATATTATTATTGTTATTATTATAATGTTTCTTATATTTATATTTTGGGTCATCATTGATAGATGTTGGCATTGCAGCAGGTAAACCAATTGGATTTGCTCTATTATTGTTAGGGTAATCATTATCAAGCATATCACGTAAGGAATTATCATGAACACCTGTTATTGCAAGTCCCAATAATTCTTTTGATCTGAAAATAGGAGGTGATCTCCATCTTATATTTGAAATATATTTAGCTATAGGCGCAGTTTTCACTAATGAAGGATAATGTAATTCAGACATTGCAAACCATGAACCATCGCTTGTACGATCTATAAATGTTGAATAATCACCGTCTATACGATTTGGAGATCTATTAGCTTGTAAAGGATGTGGTAACACAATGAATTTTTGTTCATCTGACATATTATCTTCTAAATAAACATCAAAAACATTAACCGTAACGGAAGGTAAATTAGCTAACCATCTAAACAGCTTGGTTTCAGAATCTAAAGCTAATAAAGAATTATCATGGAATGGTTGAATATATAGATTATCGGTTGATTCGGTGTTTTCAGCTGCTAATTTAGAATGCAAATTATTAGGACCCCAAGTTGTGTAAACAATGTTCCATGAAGTATTATTTTTAGAATGTATCGTTAATTCATAAGTCGTTCTACCTAGCATTATCACGGGAGTTTCCATATTATCATTTGAAGTTTCAGATTGTAGATAATCATCTAATAAATCATCATTATCAGGCACGCTGAAATCTAAATCAGGTAAACCAAAAGCATCAAGTAGTTGACCAGTACTAGCATCAACAGTGACGATACCAGATTTTCGAACGCCAGTATAAATAAAGTCATCACCAATTGAAAAAGGAGATTTCAGTATAAGTTGCTTAATAGAAGTTGGCAATTTTTGTAAACCATCTTCATGAGTAAAATAATAGACAGCACCTTCATCGTAAGGCTCAATTATCCAAGTCATTTCAGTATATGATGTTTTATTATTTTCTTTATTTGATGTATTATGTTTAAATTTATTATTGAAATGATTATTTGTTGTTGATTCATGGGGTATAGTTGATCCAGATTGAATGTTTTGAGGTTGTCTTGAAGTCATATCAGAATCAGGAGCAGGTGTAGGTAGTAAAGAGTCATCAATTTCATCATCTGAATTAATACAAACTAGTGGAGCCTTACCGGGCAAAGTCCAGACAAGTTCACCTGTTATTCTATTTAATGCGTGTAGGTTACCTTCGATATCTGATGCTAATATTAAATTTGTAACTTTGAAATTATCTAAAGATTCATCCAGTAAATCTGCGTATTCGAAAGATGTATGATGATTAACCAAATCATTATTGTTATTGTTATCATTATTATTATTTGAATTTTCCGGGTTGATTGTTTGATAGTTCCTTATTCGTTGATCATTATTTATTTGTCTTGGAGATGCAGTTGAAGTTACCAAATTGAATAAAATCAGAAGACATGTTATTAGACTGAAAAATTTTGGATTTCGAAGTATCCCGGAACGCATAATGATTTATATATGGAGATGGAGAAAGATATGCTAGTTGTAAGGGAGGAATTTATAGGATGAGTGTAAATATGCAATGATTGTAAATATAGGAAATATTAAAAAAATTATGATTCTATCTATCTATGATGAAATTATGATCTGAAATCCATTCAACAAAGGCAAAAAGTAATTGAGGAAGGATATATATGACAGTTGAACAAATAACAGTATTGCAATTCAATGCAAACCAGAGACACTATAGAGAGTGAAACAGAGAATATAAGTGGAAGAAAAAAGTATGAAAAGCTGAGCCGGAACACTGGAGAAAAGCAGGTTTTTCTGAGCAATAAGCTTGCAAAAAAAATAATACAAAGTTTTGAAGTTTTAAGCAGTCGGTGCAATATAGGTGGGCGCGGGAGGCGCGGGAGGCACAGACGACGCGTCTGTGGCGGGTGAAGAGCCGCACATCGACCTCATTTTCAAAATTAATTAAATCATCATTTAGAGATGAGGCAAACTACAACAACTTATACCTAGAGTCCTAGACACTACCAGCCAATTCAATGTCGTCGTTTTCTCAAGAGCTGTTTACATGGTTTGTCCGAATCATTGTGGATATCTTCTTCAGAGAAGTCTCCACTAGAGGCTCCTTTAATATCCCCCAATCTGGTGCAACCATTGTCGTCATTGCTCCCCATGCCAACCAATTCCTTGACTCTGCCCTAACCATGTATATAGTTAACAAAGTTAGTGGCCGTCATACCTATTTCATAGAAGCTGCTGTTTCTTTCAGAAGAAAAGTTGTCGGTGCCTTGTCTACATGGTCTGGTGCAATTCCTGTTGAAAGAGCTCAAGATTTATTAAAGAATAAAAAAGGTACAATTAAATTTAAGAATTATCCAGATGATCAATTGACAATTATTGGTCAAGGTACTCAATTCACTAAAGATTGTGAAGTTAAAGGTTTGATAGGTTTACCTCAAAGTATTGCAAATGCTAAAGTTGCATCAATTGAAAGTGATACACAATTAACATTAGCTAAACCTGTTAGTAAAGAAAAAGGTATTGAAATCTTAATTGAAGGAACAACTTATAAAGCATCACCTCGTGTTGATAATCATAGTTTATTTGATAATGTTTTCAATAGACTTCATGGTGGTGATTTGATTGCAATTGCAGCAGAAGGTGGTTCTCATGACCGTACTCAATTATTACCTTTTAAACCTGGTTTTGCAATTATGGCTTTAGGAACAGCTGATAAATTCCCCGATACACAAGTCAATATTATTCCATGTGGTTTAAATTATTTCCATCCTCATAAATTTAGATCTAGAGCAGTTCTTGAATTTGGTGAACCAATTGTTATAACAGCTAAAGATGGTGAAGAATATAAACAAGATTCAAGAAAGAAAGTTGATTCAGTCATTAAAAAAGTTACTGATCAAATGAATACTGTTACTCTTCAATCTCCAGATTATGAAACTTTACAAGTTATTCAAGCTGCTAGACGTCTTTATGCTTATCCAAAGAAAGATATCCCATTACCTTTAGTTATTGAAATGAATAGAAATTTATTAATTGGTTATAGTAAATTTCAAGATGATCCACAAATTCAACATTTAAAACAAAGTGTTAAGGATTATAACAAAAAATTACATTATTTAGGTTTAAGTGATCATCAACTTGAATATTGGTCTGGTAATATCTTCCGTACATCATTCTTATTAATTAGGCGTTTCACTGCTTTGGTTATCTTGAGTATTTTAAGTTTACCAGGTACTATTTTATTCTCACCAGTTTTTGTTGCTTGTAAATTTATTTCTAAAAAGAAGCAAAAGCAAGCATTAGCTAATTCATCAGTTAAAATTAAAGGTAAAGATGTTTTAGGGTCATGGAAAGTTTTAATTGCATTAGTTGTTGCTCCAGCTTTATATCTATTTTATTCTTTAGTTGGTACTTATCTTGTTTCAAAATATGATTTGTTTCCAAAATTAATAATTTTCAAATATAAATTTATTGTTTTTGTTACTTGTTGGTCATTATTAGTATTAACTACATATAGTGCATTTAGAATTGGTGAAATTGGTATGGATATATTAAAATCATTATATCCATTAGCTTTATCTTTATCACCTAAATCAACTGAGGTTGAAAAATTAAAAGCTGAAAGACAAAAGTTATCAATGGAAGTTACTCAAGTTATTAATGATTTAGGACCAAAAGTTTTTCCTAAATTTAGTGAAAATCATTTAAATAAAGTTCGTGATGAATTAATCTATGAAAAAGAAGAAGTTGAAGAAGTTTATAAAGAAAGATCACGTTCAAGATCTAGATCAAGAGTTAGACCAGACCTTAATAGAGCTATTTCAGTTAATTCAGGATTTAGTGATTTAGGTACTGGGTTACCTAATTTATCAAATGTTTCCATTTTTCCAGATGCTTTACAATTAAATGATTCTGTATCAGCAATAACATCTAAAACAGGATCTTCTGAATATTTAGATGGTTTAAAGGACGATGTTTATAAATCTGGTAGTAGTAAAAGAGATACTGGTGATTTAAGTTCTAAAGTTCGTGATGCTGTTTTGAAAAGAAATCTTGAAAATAAATAATTCTTAAAAAACAAGATTTGTTTTAGTTCTTTATTTTTATATATTTCCCACTTTATTTATATGATATGATTGTATGACCTTTTAAATATATTTTATGTTTTAGTTTTTTAATTGTAATATAGGCACAGTATACGTGTTATATACTTCTACTAGTGATTCAAATTGGTCTTTCGAGATCACTGCATACATAATTATATAATAGTAACTGTAACATATTATAAGAGTTGATCGAACAACTTAAACTGTGAAGTTGGACTTCTATTATATAGCCAAGATTCTCCAAGAACATATAGAGTCGACAAATATAGTTCGAACTGTTCGATGCATTCTTGATCATGAATAATCTTGTCACTTGGGGGAAGTTGGGGCTGTTTTCTGCCCTGAAATAATTAATCCGAATTTTCCGTTATGCACCCCATACTATATCTTGATCTAGATAACTGTTACTGCATAGTATATGTAAGCTAATGTGCGAAGATTCCCCGAAGAATTAATACTATAGCTATACCATGCAGAAATGAAAACAATTCACCAAAGAGAAAAGGTTATATGCATTATAATGTAGTGATATATAAAGAAAAGGAATAAAAGAAAATCAAGAAAAGACCATAATATAGAAAAAATGAACTGAATTAAATAAATGCAAATCAAAGTACAACTAAATTAACACAAATAATTTGAAGAAATTGAAAAACAAAAAAAATAAATTAAAGAGAAGTAGATTTTAATAGGTATAATAAAATTATATTATACTTATTTTTCAGATTGTGAACGTGAACTTGTACCAATATTTTCAGTTAATTCAGTTTCACCTTTTAATTTTTGTGCTTCTAAATCATAACCAGATTGAGCATGTGCAACTTCTTGGGCATTAGATGGTTCGGCTTTTAATGAAACCATTTTTCTTTCAGGACCAATAAATGTAATTAATAAAACATAACCAAAGACACAACCAATGAAAATAGCCATAACTTTAGCATAATCATAACCTTCTTCACCAGTAGCTGTAGTGATTGGGAAAGTTTCACCAATAGTTGTTTCGATAGTTGAAGAAGCAGAAGAAGCTAAATTACCTAATTGATAAGCAGCACCAACGACAAAAGATCTGAAATCAGGTGGAGCTAATTCAGAAAGATGAATTGGAATAACACCCCAAGCACCTTGGACACAGAATTGTAAAAAGAAAGCACCGGCACCAATATTTGAATTTTTAATAAAAGCCCATGGATAAATTAAAGCACCACCAACAACACAACAAATCATAATTGAAAAACGTCTACCTAAAAAGTTTGAGAAATGACCAACGACAATACCACCAGTGATAGCACCAAGGTTAGCAACAACGTTAGTAACAGTTGAAGCATCAGCAGAGAAACCATATTCAGAAGTTAATAAAGTTGGATATAAATCTTGAGAACCATGGGACATGAAATTAAAACCAGCCATTAAAAGAACCATGTAAATAATCATTAACCAATATTGTTTTAAAGAACCAATAGCTTTTTCTTTGAAAGAAGGTTGAGGAATACCATGTTCAGCATTATATTTTTCAATTTCTAATTTTCTTTGGAAAGCTTGAGTTTCTGGTAAACAAGCTCTAAAGACAACAATTAAGAAAGAAACACCAGCACCAAACCAAAATAAAGCTCTCCACGATTTAGAAGTATTATCAGCAATAGCTCTAGTGAAAACAACGGCCATTAAGTAACCAAATGCATAACCTTGTTGTAATAAACCTGAAATAAAACCTCTTGCTTCAACTGGACAATCATCAAGAGCAGTTGCAGCAGCATTACCATAAATACCACCCAACAGGACACCGAAAACAGCTCTAACACCAAGGAATTGTTTATAAGTTTGAATAAAACCAGTACCAATTTCAAGAATACACATTAATAATAAATTGATAGCCAAAGGCCATTTTCTCTATAATAAAGTTATGTTAGTATAATAGCTCAAAATGGAAGCAGATACCGCTAGTTAGCGGCGCTATCCGCTTCAAAAAAAAGGAAAAAGAAAGAAAAAAACATACACCGTAACGATCACCTAGATAACCAAAAATGAAACCACCAACAGATCTTAACATTAAAACTAAAGTTATACCCCAAGTAATTGATTTAACATTACCATTCGAGAATTTTTCAGCTAATTTTGTAGCATTTAAAGAAACAGAGAAGAAATCATAAGCATCCCAAGACCAACCAAGAAATGCGACAATAATCATTAACCATTGTCTACCAGGAATTAATTTTAAACCAGGTAAAGGATTTAATAGATGTCTATTATGAGCAATCATTTCTTTAGTTGGAACAAGTTCTGTGAATCTAGTTTTGCAATAATAACCAACTTCATTCATTGAGAAATGAGGTTGATGTAATTCATTAACTTCCACTTCATCATTATTTTGTAAATCTTCTTTTAAATTTAAAGATATAGAATCAGCAGAATTTCTAACGTTAGTCATATTTGAATGATATTTGATAGTAGTGGTAATATAGTATACACTGCATATAAAAAAAGCAGAAATAAAGTGGGAATTCAGTAGATTTTATATGGCTGCTGCAAATACATCATAAAAGTCATAAAAGTTCCGTTGCCCCTATATCAATGAAAGGATCGGAGTTTATTGTGTTCTTCTTCTATTGTCGTCTGATAATCATGTGGTGGGGAAATGCATTGTTTGGAGTATAAATTGATTGAAAATTTTGAAACTCTCGATTTTAACTGGTCCGTTGATTTTACCTGTATAGCCGTTTGTGAGTCTTTAATTATTAATCACAATCAACAACGAAATTTCGAAGGTCATGCACCAAATCTTGTAGGCCGGTTCCCGACCGAAGTTGTAGTGGTTGTGGTAGCATCTCTTTGCTATGAGTATAGTCAGAACAGGGTCCTTGCGGACCTTGCCTTGATTACTAGCTGGAGTTGTTGTTGAACTAAGTCAGAGCCCGGAATAATAACGTTTTGTCGATTCTACAGCTCTGGGCAGACCCCCGGGCAGGGCTCTGCGCTCTCTGCGGGCCCGCCGCCGGAGGCACGGTAGACAAAAAATATTTAGTCGAGTCCGCAGGGCCAACGGGGGCTCGCTACGTAACGCAGTACGTAATCAACGGAGTACTTGTAATCAATTTCACAACGTGTATGTCGAATTAACGATCCTTATTGGACGGTACGTACCTACAGACATTACAACATTACAACATTACAACATTCATTACGTATATACAGCCTTCGAAAAAGCTTTATGAGGAGTACGTTATATATAAAGCAAGGAGGAGCTTTGGGGGCGGGGGATTTATAACCGCGTTTACTTCTAGCTACCACGTACAGCTGTAGTTATATGAACCCTATGATATTATAGCCTTTTATGGTTTTTTTTACCTATATATAGTTATATATCGTATATATTTTCGATCTACAATGATTCTACATGTATACAGCTTCAAATATCAATTAATGCCATATATGACATTCCGCCAATTACGTATAAATGATCGAATCAGATCGATGAACAAAATCTTATGATAATTTTAAAAAAAAAATTGAATTTCATTCTCCTTTATTCGTACTTCAAATTACCCCATAACTTATAAACCAATTAAATCACTACAATGAAAGTTAGAAATTTCTTTTTGCTTTTCTATAATTAATTTAAACTTTCAATCGCAGATATATCATGACTTGTACATAACCCGGCCACTATATGAAAATTAATAATTATTGACCAAAAGCATCGATATCCCTTTTAAAATCATCCCAGTAACTATCTGTTTGAATGAAATTACGATATCCATCTTCCCAAATATTAACATCTTCTTCATCTAAACTTAAAAAGGTTTCAACAACACTGGATTTAAGAGCAAATGATGTACCATCAAAATTAGATAACCCAATAGATAATTGATTTGAATGTTCTCCATTTTGTTCTTGTTCATGTACTTGTACTTGTTGTTGTGACGATTCTTCTTGTGGAGAATCACTATGTTGTCTTGATGATGAATTTTGAACTTCTAAAGCTGGGAAAACAACAACTCCTTTTTGAACTTTAGAATTATTAATTAATTCTTGAACTCTTTGATATTTAAATGTAGCTGTTGAATTACCTCTTTTTGACATCTGATTCATTATAAATAAACAATTATTTAATAATTTATTACAATCTGAACTTTGAATTTTTAATATATCTCCACACATAAATAATGTTAATGATGCACTATAAATATAATCTAAATCCATAACTCCAAAAACTGCCAACATATCTTCATTTAAACAATTGTTTAATATACTTGCTGTCATTTGTGCTGCATTCATACAAATTATAATTAATTCATAAATATTCTCATTAATTTCAATTGGTTCAATTGCATGTTTTTGTCTTTCAACTAAACTATAAATAACTGGAATTGTAGTTAAATGAATTGAAAAACAATAATTCAAATGTAATGAACAAACTAATCTTTTTCTTTTAATACTTAATTCATTTATATTACTTTCAAGTCTACAACTATCAGGTAATGATGCATTCCATGAAATTAATTTTTGTATAACATTACCTAACATTGAAGTTAATGTACTTGATGAATTATTTGAATGGAAAACATTATAAATATCTTCAACAACATGAGTTAATTCAACATAAAATTTAAATTCTGAACTATGAGCTGTTTTGTCATCATATGGTATTATATTATTATTTTCATCATATGAAATTAATGTTGGAAAACTTCTTGTTATATCATTAAATGATAATAAATGTGGATCTCCCATTTTAGTTGACGTTGTACGATTAATACCATAACAAGTCCAAATAATTCTACTTTTTAATTGCATTTCATTATTATCTAATGATTCAACTAATTCTGATTCATGTAATTTTAAATGTGTTGCATATTGTAAAGCTAAATTTGAATATAAAACAGCATCATCATCTAAACTTCTTGATCTAAAATATAAACTTGCAATTGTAAAAATTGAAACTATTAGATAACTTTGAGGTTGTTGTTTCATTTTTATAATTGGATTTATAAACCAAAATGTATATCTTAATAAATCATTAATTATACTATCTGTAATTTCTTCACCTTTATATCGTTTACCTAAAGCTAAAGTAATTAATAAAAATGGTTTAAATAATGAATTATCATCATCTAAAAGATTTCCAAAACAAATAATTGGTCTATAAATTGATTTTAATTTTAATTTCATTAAATTAATATCATATGGAAAATAAACATCATTTAAATAAAAATGACAAATTTCAATTAATTCTAATCCATCTTTTAAATTTAAATTTTTTAAAAATTCTTTAACTTTAAATTCGCAATTATCAAAAAATTTACCATTTATATGTGAATAAGAATAAATATTTGAAAAATTTTCTTCTTCATTTTTAATTTGATTATTAATTAATCCATTTTGTATATCTTTTGAATATTTTCCTTGTAATTCTGCTAATTTTGTAATTATAATATCTGATGAACCTGTAATAAAATGATCTGAATTATTTGATGTTGAATGAAGATGATTATTTGATGAATTAACTACAGGATAATTATTATTAGCTGAAGGTATTATACTTTGACGAATTTGTTTATTTGTAGCTTTTAATTGTTCTAATTCTTGTTGAAGTTGAATTATAGTCTTATCCATTTCTTGATATTTTGATAATAGTATTGATATTCTTTTATCCATTGGAGCATAAATACATTCATAATCTGAATTTAAACAATTTGTACATTTAGGTTTATCACCAGAACATTTGACTTTCTTTGATTTACAAATTGTACAACTTCAAAATGTATTGTTGTTAGTAGAATGAAGATATTTGATAAACTTTAACAATTAACATACGCTTTTCTAACTCTTTTTCTTTTTGATTCATAAATAGCATCCTTATCCTTTTGAATAATCACCTTGGCCATGACCGATTGACAAAGTTCAAGTCCAATGAAGTGCTCAATCAAAACACCGTCACAACACCTTATTAAAAATTGTTTGAGTCGGTCATTTCGAGATAAACGTTTTAAGGCTGTGCACCTGATTGGATTTCATAAAACATTGTAAATTATCTAAATTAAAGAATGAATAAATATAGTAAGAGTTCTATATAATTAATTGTATAAACTTTATTTTGAATGAAAACCAGAATAATAATAATAATAAATAAAAAAATCAAACACCAAGATCAAGATCAACAAAAGAAATTTAATTAATAATTTTCTTTTCAGTTAAATATTTAACAATAATTTCAACACATTGTTCAACACTGGATTCAGCAGTATTTAAATGGATTTCAGCATTTTCTGGAGCTTCATAAGGATCAGAAATACCAGTGAAATTCTTAATAATACCTTCTCTAGCTTTTTTATATAAACCTTTTGGATCTCTTTGTTCAGCAACTTCTAATGGAACATCAACGAAAATTTCAATAAATGGTAAACCAGCAGCATCATGTAATTTTCTAGCTTCATCTCTATCGACTCTATAAGGAGAAATAAAAGAAGTAATTGAAATTAAACAAGCATCAGCAAATAATTTTGAAACTTCTGAAATTCTTCTAATATTTTCATTTCTATCTTTTTCTGAAAATCCTAAATCTTTATTTAATCCAAATCTAACATTATCACCATCTAATCTATATGAATTAATATTTTGTTTTAATAAATAGTGTTCTAATGCTGAAGCTATAGTACTTTTACCAGATGCACTTAAACCAGTTAACCATAATGTTGCACCACTTTGTTTTGTTAATTCTTTTCTTTCATCATGGGTTAAACTATGATGCCATGTAATATTTGTACTCATTTTTTGTAATTATTTATATAAAATTTAATTATAATAAAAAAAGACATGTTTTCTTAAGTAAATATTGATCAAATCAACATCAATTGAAAAACTAAATAAAATATGTGGAACTTGAAAAGTTAAGAAATCTCGGGGTTTACTGCACGGCACGTGACTTACTGTGGCGCCAGAGGAGAAACCAGTGCACCGGAGCCAATTCCCGACTGCTTCGCCACCCGCGCCACCGCGCCACAGCCAAAATATGACATCGTATGATAAACTGAAATAAAAAAGTTTCGGAAATCGCCCGTGTAGCGTAATGGTTAACGCGTTTGACTTCTAATCAAAAGATTCTGGGTTCGACTCCCAGCATGGGTGCAGGCGAATTTTCCTTATTTTTTTAAATTATTTTTTGAATTTATTTTTCAGATTGAAATTGGAATTTTTTGAATTGAATTTTTTTTCAAAAGAATATAGTCATTCAACATATATATTAGGTTCATCAGATAGGTTTCCAAATAATGATAAGATTTTTAACACTAAATAAGAGAAATCTAGTTAAATTAACAACAAATCAATTAAAAATTAATAGATCTTTACAACAAATTAAATTTATTTCAACAATCAATAATAATAAAGAAATAATTAATAAACATCATGATAAATTAATTAATTCCGAACAAGATAGAAATGAATTATATGAACATACAAGTGAATTAATTAAACAAATTAATAATGAAGAAGAAAATAAAATTGAATTATTAAATTTAATGATTTTTAAATATACTAAATTTAATTATTCAATTATAAATTTAATTTTAAAAGAATTGAAATATAATGAATTAAATGAATTATCAATAATTGAAATATTAAAATATAATCCAGGTAGAGTTAATTCAACATTAGAATTATATAAAAAATTTAATATTATTAATAATAATGATTTAATTATTTATGAAGTTTTAAATAAATTAATTAATGGTGAATTAATCGATAATAATGATGATTATAAAATTGATCTATTAACATCAATTGAAATTATTAAATTATATAATCAATTAAATGATAAATCAGTTACTAATAAAATTAATTTAAAAAAATTAATTAATGAATTTATTGATTTAGGTATTAGTAAATCATTAATTGCATTTAAATTAAACAATGATCAAGTTATACTAGATATTTTAAATGAAAGAGAAGATTTAAAGAATAGTGATTATTTATATTTATTTAATTGTTTAAATAAAGATACCACTATTGATTATAAATTATTAGTTAAAATAGTTGAACCAATTTGTCAATTAAGTACATTAGATGAATTAAAAGATAGTGAGAATTATATTAAATTAGGGTTATCAAATGATAAAGATAATATTATTTCAATTAATGAAACAATAAATAAAATAAGTTTAAAACTTGAAAAATTTGATGAATTACAAGAAATTAAATTATTATTATTAAAAATAAATGGATTTTATTTAAAAAATGATGATAAAGATAATGAAGATAATTTAAAGAAAACATTAGAAATTTATAATAAATATCAAACTAAAGTTAAACAAGATTCAATTAATTTTAAAAATTTACAAAGTTTATTATCATTAATTTTAATTCATGAATCTATACTTAATAATAAAATTGAATTAATTAATTTTGCAGAAGTTTTAATACCACAATTTCCAATACCATTTAGTAATAATTTATCATCATTAATTATATATCATTCATGGTTTAATAATGAAGATAAATCATTAGATATTTATAATCAATCATCAGAATTATATATGAAACAAAAGGAAACAGATAATGGAAACGAGAAAGATTTAGAAAATTTAGTTTCAAGTTTAATTCTAAGTACATTAATTAAAAAAGATTTAAATTTAGCAAAATTAATTAAATTAAAAGTTAAAGAGAATCAATTAATTAAAGATGATTTAAAGATCACTGAGATATTTAAGACGTATGGAGAGCTCATTGAAGTTAGTGGTAATGATGAAACGAAGCTGAGAAGCTTGATGAAAGGACTAGTTCTAGGATTTATAAGATCTATTTCTCCATAGTAGAATAAATATATCTAATCACCGACACCGCCGAAAGCGCCGACCGGCTCCACCCGGCCCCGCCCGCCGGAGATACCAGGGTCCATGGCGCAGCACCCGCGCCCGCGCCTCCGCCGCCACGCGATGCCTTTTGGTCGTGCGCGCGCAATATCGATCTTGCCACTGATCAACAAAACAACTGGAAACTGCCTCTTCAGGGCCTTCCATGGCCACACCATCTCTACAGCACAAGACAAACCCTGCAACAAGCCCTCTCCCAAACACACTCCCCTCCCCTCGTTTCGCTCTCTCTCTTTCCGACTACAATCATGGGTAATGAAACTTCAAAACAGAAAGGCAACCCTCAATTCTCAAGAACCGACACTTCAACCTCTGTTAGATCAGGGAAATCAATTAGAAGTAGAAAATCAAACTCGGATAAACCCCCCTCTTTAAGAAAAAAATCATCAACAACCAATTATTATGATGATGAAGATGAAGATGATTTAATAAATGATATTAATAATTTGAATTTCGAAAACTCAACTAATAATAATGATAATGATAACTATAGATATGATTATATAAATGACCCTCCTAATATATCATCCGATGATAATACAAATAATAAAAATGCTTTGAAATTACCTCCATCAATGGTTTCGGTGGCTCCTAAATCCCCAATATTAAGAATGAATTCTTCCTCTTCAATTAATCAAAAAACTCCAAATTCAACTTCTCCTCGTTCCTTATCAAGAAGGTCTTCATCTTTAAATATGGAACAACTACAACAACAACAACCCAACCTAAATCATAATAACAGTATACATAATATAAATGGCAACAATAACAACAATATAATAACGATTAATAATTCTTTTTCAACTTCGGTCAAATCAACAACTTCTTCATCAAATTCTTTATCTCATAGTGCGAACAATTCCATATCTTCAAATAATTATGTTAAAACCCCCATAACTGAAAATTTTAATATAGGGCAACCTTCAATAGATATAATAAACACACCTGGTTCTAGTTCAACTCCAAGACCAAGATTTGAATTAAATATAGAAGACTTGATTCAAAGGTTATTAGATGCCGGTTATTCGGGTAAAAGAACAAAATCTGTTTGTTTAAAAAATAGTGAAATTGCAACAATTTGTGCTACTGCAAGAGAAATCTTTTTATCTCAACCTTCTTTATTAGAATTATCTGCTCCAGTTAAAATAGTTGGTGATGTTCATGGTCAATATACTGATTTAATTAGAATATTTTCAAAATGTGGATTCCCACCTTCTTCAAATTATTTATTTTTAGGTGATTATGTTGATAGAGGTAAACAATCTTTAGAAACTATATTATTATTACTTTGTTATAAAATAAAATATCCCGAGAATTTCTTTTTATTAAGAGGTAATCATGAATGTGCTCAAGTTACAAGATCTTATGGTTTTTATGATGAATGTAAAAGAAGAACAAATTTAAAAACTTGGAAAATATTTATTGATACTTTTAATACTTTACCAATTGCTGCTTTAGTTGCATCTAAAATCTTTTGTGTGCATGGTGGTTTATCACCTCAATTAAATTCTTTAGATGAAATTAGAAATATTAAAAGACCAACTGATGTTCCTGGGTTTGGTTTATTAAATGATTTATTATGGTCTGATCCATCAGATACACAAAATGAATGGGAAGATAATGAAAGAGGTGTTTCATATTGTTTTAATAGAGTTGCAATTAATAAATTTTTAAATAAATTTCAATTTGATTTAGTTGTTAGAGCTCATATGGTTGTTGAAGATGGTTATGAATTTTTTAATGATAGATCCTTAGTTACTGTTTTTAGTGCTCCTAATTATTGTGGTGAATTTGATAATTGGGGTGCTGTGATGAGTGTTTCTGAAGAATTATTATGTTCATTTGAATTATTGGATCCTTTAGATAGTGTTGCTTTAAAACAATTAATGAAAAAAGGTAAATATGAAAGAAAATCTGCTGCTTCAATAGGTACTTCTCCTGCCAATGGCATATAGGTTTTTTTTTTTTTTAATTTATTATTTGTTTTTTGTTTTGGGCTTTTTAATCGTTATTTTGCATATTATTTTTTTTTTATTTATGTTATCATTATTATTGCATTATCATTATTATTATTATTATTATTATCATTATTATTTTTATTAATTTATTTTTTTAACTACATGAAGTTAAGTTATCTTTGTCCATCTCTTGTTATGATCCAGTTTTTTTATCACTACTTATTCATCATCATGAATTTCACAATTTGTTATTCTATATCCTTCTTTTTATTATTACTATTATAAAGTGTCTCTCCATTGAAGAAAAAAAAATATATCCATATAAAGAAAATGGTCTGAAAAAAACTATTATTATTATTTTATGAAACCAAAAAAAAAACAAAAACAATAAACACAAAGTATATTGTTTTTTTATGAAACAACTGATTATATATCACATAATTGAATTACAACTAAAATTACTAAATAAATGGAAAGTTAAGATTAATATATCTTATATTCTGATATCTTTTATATATTATTATTAATAATTTTGTTTTATTACTTTCTTCTGTAATATTTGATTTTTATTCTATCTTTTTTTCCTACTCTCTATCTTTAATTCTGCTTTTTTCTTTCTTGATTCTGTTATCATTCTTATTATTATTATTATTATTATTAAAGAGATATGTTTATTTTTTCTTTTAATTGTTTATTGCTTTTAATCTTTTTTTGTTTATACTTTCATTTTTCTTCAAGCTATCCCTTTTTTTTCGTTTATAAAAACTAAACCAAAGTAATATATTATTATTATTATACAGTACTATATCTATAAGTATTAAATTTTTTGAACTACAACCCACCAATTATCTCTTTCATAACCATGTTCAATAACTTTTCCACCTGCCTGAATACAATCATCTATTAATTCACCTTCTTTATATAAATGATAATACCTCATCTTAACATCAGGTTGTTTAACTTCTTCCACTTTCTCCACTTCTTCTTCTTCTTCTGGTTGTTGTTCAGGTTCAATTATTTCTAATTGTTTAGTTTCAGGATTCCATTTCTTACGTATATGATTTTTCTTCTTTTGATTCTTCTTCTTTTTTTGTTGTTGTTGATTAGTTGGTAAAACCCAAGGAACTAAAACATCTTGATTTTCCATTTTTGAATTATATCCTCTTCTTGAATCATCTTGTTCTAATGCCCAACAATAAATTAATGCTGTACCATTATTAATTAAAATTCTTAATATTTCTTTAATTGCATCAATTCTTCTAATTTTAGTTGAAAAATGATGTATAACAGCAATAGAAATTGCAAAATCAAATTGATTATTGCTATATGGTAAATATAATCCATCGGATATTAAACAATCATTATTTATTTGATTTAAATGTAATTGTTTACATTGATTAATTAATCCAAATGAATAATCTAATCCCATCATATATAATTTTTCATTTATATTTAAATATTTCCCATTTCCACATCCAACATCTAACCCAATTGAATAACTTTTCATATTAGTTAAATATTTTTCAACTATTGGCCATGGTTTATATCTTGTTTTTGAAAAATGTGTTGCTATTTCATTATAAACTTCATGAACATATTTTGATTCTTGTAATTCTGGTTGTGAAATTGATTGAAATTTTGAAGTTTCTATATCTATCTCTTCCTTTGATGGTTGTACCTTTCCCGACATATTTGTATATTCAAATTTGAAAAAACTTGGGATATAGTTCAAGTTTATGTTGATGTTTTTTTAATTTAATTTAATTTAATTTTTTTTAATCAAATTTTTAGGTTCATGGCTGGACGGCTGAACGAGCTTGCGTTAAAGCGATAATGCGGCTTTGTGGATATTTAAATTATTTTTGCTTAAAAACTGTTCATTAATTTTCATTTTTCAGCTTTAATTGTAGGCTTATAACATCAAATTTTCACCTTGTATCTTATTTCTTTCGTTTTTAATGATCACAGGATTCCTGATAAACTTCTTACTTTAGGTTAAAATGAGTGTTGAAGAGAAAGATATCAATGCATCAGATACAAACGCAAACACGTTAGAACAAACAGAAACACGAACAGATCAAGAAGTAGACCCAATCTATGATGAAGAAACAATCCGTATGATTAAAGGATTGGCAGCAATGGAAAGAGACCATAACAGGAAATTGAAGAAGACATCTAAAAACACTCTAATATTAACGATACTATCCGTTTTAATAATTATTTTATCGATTTATTTCTATCCAAGTTTTCATTTAAAAATAGTTAATAATTTTAAAAGATCAATTTATCTACCTAAAAATGAATTACAATTATTTATAGATAATCCAATCCATGATTTAACATTTAAAATTCCAGTTTATTATTCAGTTGAATTCATATTACCTGATTTTAATGAAGCTATTAATATTCAATTACAAGGTAGATTAAATGAAAAAGATCAAGTTTTAATTAATTATGAATTTGAATTTAAACAAGGTGAATTTGAGGATTTTATTGATGGGAAATATAATGATTCAACAAATCCATTTGATGAACAAGCTATGTTTTTAAGATTATTGTTGAGTACTGATAATGCAATTAAAGTTGATCCAATTGAATCATTTGTTGAATTATATTATACTTTAGATGCTATAAATTCAAATGATTTACCATTTTTTGTAACTCAATTATTAGTCGATTATTGTTTTAATGATGAATTAAAACTTTATGAAATGGATCATTTTTTTAGAGTTCAATATCCAAATAATAAAGAAACTTTAATCCATTATAATTTCAATAATAAAGATTTCTTTAAAAAAGAAACTGAAAATATTGATTTGGTATTTGTTGAATTAGGTGATAAAGAATCAAATGTATGGGATTTAGATTATTCTTTTAATAAATATTTAGAAAAAGATTTGAATCTTTTAAATGGTCTTTATGATTTTAATTATACTGAATTAGTTTTCAATAATAAGAATATTACCACCCGATTATCTGATGAATTTGATGAATCATTTCCTGCTAATTTAACTGACTTATATGATCTTTATAACTTATATGAATCAACAAAAGTCGATAATAAAACTAAATTTACAGATAAACCATTTTATTTAGCTTATTATCCCATTACAGATGAAATCAAAGAATCATTAACAAACAAATCAATTAATAATGATCAACCAATACTATCAAATATTGATAATACATTTCATTTAATATCAAATTGGGGATTAGTTTATTTTGCACATCCACATAAACAAATTAATGATTTAACTAACAATATAAGTGAAAATAATTTAAAAGATTTAATGTGGTCATATTTAGAATCAATTTTAAATGAATTAAATTTACCAAATTCAAACATGTCACCAAAATTACGTGTTTTTATGTATAAAAGAATACAAATTATTCATAACTTAACTAGGTTTTCTAATTTAATATTTAGAATTGATTTATGGTTAGATGAAATTATCAATGATGAATTAATTCCAAATAGTTTAATTGATTCAGTTAGATTTGGTTTACAGTTAAGAAAAAAAGTAATTGAATTATGTTTTGATTATGAAATTGATGAAGCATTAAAATTAACTAATGAAATGATGAATTTACTGGAAACACAAATAGAGTTATTAGATATCGGTCATGATATTAATTCTAATGTTGATCTGGAAGCATTAGACTCCGAATATAATAATGAAATAAATTAGAATGTCATTGAGAACAAAAAAGTTCAATTTGTATACGTATTTTTTTTTATGGTCTATCAGCTTTGTGGTTTTTTGCTATTTGTCTAGAAAGTTCTTTTTCTGTGTATTTTAAAAAAAATGATGATTATACAGCTAACAGTGAGAAGGTAAACAGAAAATGTTCTGGTTGTACACTTAAATTACTGTTTTTTTTACTGTTTTACTCCACAAAATCCATATGATAATCACATATGCCCAAACAGGTCAAGAATATTAAAATTGGAGTATATAAAGCACCCCTATCCGGAACTCTTATTGGGTTTTTTCTGAACCCATTTGTTCTTCATTGAAATCAATTCCAACTATTAAAAAGACAATTCTCAATCATGTTATTTCAACTTAAATCATGGGACAACATTAGTTGTAATGAACATACACATCCATTAATCTTTGAAAAATGTTATTATCATATTCAAGAAAGTGGTAGCAGAATTGATGGTAAAAGAAGATTTCAAACAAAGACTGATTTAGAAAACCTTTTAAAAGAATGTGATTTAACTGGAGAAAGACAAAAAACTTATAGACAAGAAGTTACTAAAGGAATTACAAAAGTTTTTATTCAAGATCATTTATTTATCAATTTAATATGTTTCTGTCATATAATGGATTTAGATAAATGTGTTGATAGATATATTGATAAACATAGTCATTTATTACCAAAAACTCGTTATCCAATTATAAAGAAGCCAACAATTAAGAAACTTTCAAGAAAGAATTTTAAACCAATTTGGGATCCTGATTTTATGGCTTATAGATTTGAAAAAGAAGATGAATTGTTATCAATTGCAAAAGATTTTGATATAATAGTCTTTGATAGTACACCTGATGGAGAATTACCAATTGGTATTGGTCGTGATGTACTTGTGAAATGTCCCCCAATTCCTGAATTACCAGCCAAATATAAAGAACCAATACTGGAATTGCCTAAGGCTAGAGTTAGATGTGGTAAAGGTATAAATGAAACTGGCTCAAACTCTAGTAGAGTTTCTGATGAGTCTATTAGAGAGATGTTGAGTGATGAAATGTTTGAAGAGAATCCTTTGTTAAACATTCCTTTAACTCCTTCTACTGTTCATTGATATTTATTGATGTTATCTCCTTTTTTTTTTGATTGATTTTCTTTACTTGTGTTTTATTTTATTTACTTTAATAAAAACTAATAATAGCTTTTCTGCACTACAGCGCAAATGTTGTAAAGAAACAGCCAATCAACAACTTATTGATCACGTGTAACTGCCCAAATTAGGAAAGCTCGAAATTGATAATTACGACATTTTCGCTGTCGTGGGCAGAGCAACTTTTCTGAGCCCCCTAGAATTATTGAAGAAATTTCAAAGATGTGTTCCTCTAGATAATCAAGGGAAAAACCCATGTGAAGATATTCATATCTATTGTAAATTTGTGTGTGGAGTTATTCAATGAAATGTACCACGACAGTCAAAATGTTGTTGCAAAGTTCCAAAATCCACCAAACGTGAACGCTTTTCGATTTTTCATCGGAATTCAATCGGAATACTTAAGTCACACCCGTGCATTGGCTCTAAATCTCAGTTGAGTTCGAATCCGATTTAATTCAAAAAACCATGATCGTGATGATGGCTGTAGTGGGCATTGGGCAAGGCATACTTAGAAACAGCTATAAAAAGGGTGGTTTATTCCTCTAATAATGGAAAACGTTAACAACTTGGTTCTACCATGTTCAGTAAGTATCAACAGATGCAGGAAACAAAAGAATTCATTAAAATCCTGAAAGAAGTTCCACTTGAATTGGTGTTTGAGATATGGAGTTTTGCTATATCAGATAATTATCCAATTGATGAAATCCTAGAATTACTTGATCATTCAGATACTCTAAGTTATTTGGTGAAACCAATCATTTGCAATTCCCAATTTATCTTTGAATTCAATTTTTACTTTTTTGAGTCAGAATCAGCAGTATCATCCATTATACTAAGAAACAAAAGAAAAATAGATTCTCCAAGTGATGATACTTTAAAAAAACTTTATAAATTACTTGATGATAACAATCTTACAGTAGATTCAGCTTATTTAAAATTCAAACAATATGACACTTTTGAGATAAATCAAACCTTGCATGCTAATTGGGGTGCAAAACATTTTAAGTCAATCATAATTGATTTACAACTTAATGACTATAATGTATCTGACGTTTCTCTTTATTGTGAATGCTTCAAAGAGGGTATTGAACCTTTTCCTGAGATGCGTCAAAAAGTTACCAATTTGATTATACACTATTTACCTTTTGATACTTCTTTTGTTCCAATTAATGACTATTTTCCTAATTTATCCTGTTTACATATATCCTTAAATGGATTAGCTAGATTTCATCATGAAGCTTTGGGAATGGAATTACACCAAAATTTCAATATTGTTCAAACTTGGTTAATTAAGACTAAACATAGACATAGAAAATTAATATTAGATATTCAAGGTGGTATTTTAATTCCTGATGAATTTATCTCTTTTTTAAAATCAATGAATAGAAGTAAATTAACATTAGAAATTAGATTAGTCCCTGATTATACTGATTCAGAAGATTATGAAAATTTAGTTGATTTAGGTGATTTTATTCATGATCGTTACTTAAGAACAAAATTAGGTGAATTTAATGATTCCTTTAATGCAATCAGTTATTCAAATTATTATGAAACTAATGATTCTATCGTATTGCTTAATACATCCAATAACTTAAATTATCTATCAATTAATAAAGATTTGTTTAGACAAGAGAAAATTATAAATCAAGGAAACTATAAAACAGGAATTGAAAATATACATGAGACTAAAGAGTCTAAAAAGAAATATGAAAAGGCTACCAAAGTGATACCTAAGTTACCTCCATGTTATAGTTTACAAAACATATCATTTAGAAACATGATCAAATTACAATTTTTAGATCTTTCATATTGCAGCTTTAACTCTAATATATTTGATCAACTTCCAAATACTTTAAAGTATTTAAGACTTCATAATTGTTGTATTCAAAATCATTATATTAATGTTCCTTCTTCTTTGGTTACACTTGAAATTTCAGGTACTAGAAATTTTTTTCAATTTCCAATGATTAATAATACCGAAGAACTAACATCATTATCACAAGTTAACATTTTCTTAGATTATCGTATTGATTGTTTACCTTCAATTGATGAAATTCAGTATTTCATATTCTCTTTACCTTGTTCATTATATGGGTTACATATTAATATTACAGGTCCGTTAAGTAATCGTAACTTTTTTAAATCAATGGAAAGTTTTAAGTTTGATAAAATATCATTTTTATCACTAATTTATTTGTCAGAATTGGAAATTGAAATTAATGGAATCCAAGAATATATTAATTTTAAACAATTTCCTAAGAATATTAAGATGCTAAAGATAAAATGCTCAAAGTTTGCATTACTTCAGGGAGAACGCCCAAAGACTATAAAAGACTTCAAAATTGTTTTTTCTGAAGCTTCTATGAAAACTAAACCAAAAGATGTATCATTAATTTCCAGACTAAAAGGAAAGATACGTTTTAGAAACAACTTTTGAAGCAATTTAACTATATATATTTTGTTTTTTTTATTAATATACAATATTATGCATACCAGTAAGAAATAAAGGATTTTGATAAAGAGCCTTGGGAACCTTGTAAACTACTTCCTAAACCTCTGGGCCCTTCCTGAAAAGTGGTTATGTAATATCCGCATGACTTTTACGTGGTTTTCTACACTCTGATTCGCTAGTGGTTACAACAACATTTGCGCTGTTGCAAATAGTTCATTTCTAAAATGTTTTTGTTTTTGTTTTCTGTACATCATATGCGATAACACTACATTACCATTTGGAATGCAAACAGGATAAATATGACTATAGAAGATGATATAGCACAGATACATGCTAGTTCAATCAACATAGATCATGATCTATATGTTGCTCTTGAAATGACCATAATAGCAAATGAACATTTATTAGTTTCATCATCAAATCCAGAAGAAACAGCAATTGAAACAAAATTCATAGTTAAATCAATATGGGGAATTGAAAGTATTGTATATGTTGATATCATATCTAGTTCAATTTTGGCGTCTTTGGAAACTTATCTTGCAAGAGCACAAGGTGATAATTTAATTTTAATAATTACTGGAATTGAAAATATAACTGATAAAATTCAACATAAACTTTTAAAATTAATTAGATCTGTTAAACCAAGTGTTTTTTTCACAGTTGTTTTAATAATAAAAGATGATAAAGATAATAAAGATTCATTAAATAAATATTTAAAAAGTTTATTTTGGATGTTACAAACTCATAAATCAATCTCATCAACAAATTTTACAAATGATCATCAATTATCAAATCAAAGTGCTAGAATAGAACAGATTAAATCACTTAGGGTACGTGCTGAAAAGATTAAGATAATTAGAGATGTTAAATCATATATTTATGATATTATAGTATTTACAAGACTTCATAGAATGGTTGTTGGCGGATTACCAACTTTTATAATATTCAGAATGGAATCATTTGCAAGAGTTTATGCAGTTTTAAATGATTATGAATTTATAATACCCCAAATGGTTAAATTAGCTGCTACTAAAACTATACCATTACATATTCGATTGTTGAAAAAAGCTGAAAATGAACCAACTTTATTATATGGTAGTGATTTAAATATCATTAAACAAGTTATTGGTGTATGGGATGAAGACTTGATTGTTGAAGATGTGTTGAACAAAGTTCAAATTCCAGTGTAATCTTTTCTATATATATATTATTTATAAGTACTGTTATTCAGTATAATTTATTAATCAATTCTAGGAATTGGAAAAACCTGTAATACGCCTCCCGCGCCTCCTCCAATCTATTTTAAGACGCCTGATTAGAAGATTCCACGATTATACGAATTATTTACAGTACGTTGATACGTTGTTTCATCGTTCCTTTTCTCTATAAAAAGGCGTTTTCTTTTTTGGAAAGACAGCTCATTCTACTCATTTTACTCATTCTAGTTTTCCTCTTGTTTTTCATCATATTAATACAAAATGGGTTTCAAGAAATTTTTCAAGGCTACTCCACCAAAAGAACTTAGTAAAGAAGAAGCTCAAGAATTTTTAATGGATAATGGAGTTACTATTAGAAATGCTCCTAGAGCAAATAAATTCAAATTTAATGAATTTAATTCTTATACCCAACAAAAAGCTTCTGAATTATCAAATCCCCATTTAAAACCTCGTTTGCCAGGCCAGCAGCAGCAGCAGCAGCAACAACCACAAGAGCAACAACAACCACAACAGCCATCATATAACAGCAGGAATGGAAGTTACCCATCAGGTTATGGGAATTCTTCAAATCAAAGAGGTCCTTATGGGACAAATACTTCTCGTAATATTCAACCACCACAACAGCAATCTAATCAACCTTATGACCCTTATAATCCTTCCAATCAACAGCTAAACAAATCAATCGATCCTTACAGTCAACAATCAAGAAATAAGCCATATGACCCATATAGTCAACAATCAAGAAATAAACCATATGACCCTTATAATCAGCAACAGCAACCACAACAACAAACACCAGCTTATGATCCATATGCACAACAAAATGATCCATATGCTAACAGATCCAGATCTATTGCATCTTCAAATAGAGGGAATCAATCTCAACTTCAAAAGAAAAAGCAAGAAGAGCAGCATACTTATGATCCTTATTCAGAACAAGAACCAGATTTAAATGAATATCCAGGTGCCCAACAACAAAATCAATCGTCATCTTATGATCCATATACACAAGAACAATCATATATGCAAGAAGAAGAATTAGATTCAGAAGAAGAAGAAATTAATAGAATTGTTAGACAAACTAAAGATATTCGTGGTGATACAGTTAAATCAACTCAAAATATTTTAACTCATTTAAAAGGTGCAGATGATACAGGAGCTAATGTTATTGGTACATTAGGTGCTCAACGTGAAAAGATGTATAACATTGAAAATAATTTGAATATGATGCAAAGTCAACAAAGATTTGTTGATACACATGTTAAAGAACTAGAACACTACAATAGAAGTCTGTTTCATGTTAAGACATCAAATCCTTTTACTAAAAAGACTAGATTAAGAAATGCAGAGAGGCAATTACTAGCTAATAAACATGCAGATAGTGAGAGAGATTCTGAATTGAATTCTGCATTATATAAAACACAGAATCAATTAGGTAATGAATTAAAAGAGAAGAATGGATATGATCAAGCACAATCAGCTTTACAAGAGAAAAATGACTATGATAGTAGAGTTAAGCAAGCATCTAAATATTTAACAGATGAACATGACGAAGAAGATGAAAGAATGGAAGTGGAATATAGTAGAAATATTGATGAAGCACAGGTTTATGCTAGTAGATTGAAACAAAAGGCTAACATGATTGGTAGTGAAATTGATTCACAAAATATTAGATTGAGAGCTATTGCAGAGAAACTAAATAGAGTTGATGATAAAATAACTGTCTCCACCGCTAGAATTAGAGGTATTTAATTTTAATTTTAATTGTATACATTTTACAGCAATTAAATCTCCTTTATCACCACCCAGGTTATGGAATTAAACGGAATTTTATCTGCGCGCAGTATAAAAGCAGCTGTGGTTCCTGTTTTCTTACTTTTCTCTTGTGAGTGCTCTTTCTCTGTGGGATCCTTCTCTGGCGGGATCCCTCCCCATTCCTACAATCTCTCTCATAGGTAATCCTACTTCTTCTTCTTCTTCATCGTCTTCTTCATCATCATCAAGGCTGCCCTTGTCCAATATCTTTTCCTAGAATTCATCAACCAACTTTAAGGCCCCCTTTAACTTCAACTTCAAGGCTAACAATTCTGGTTATCATCCACAATAACAACAACATCATCACCAGCATCAACAGCAGGCGTCTATTTAAGATACCTTCAAGGAAAAACTCTTTAAATCTGATGACTATTGAATAAAAATGGCATGTTCAATATAGTTAGTATAAAAACAAATTGGGAAAGTCATCCGGATCATAATAAGAGAAATGCGCTAGCCTGCAATTTGAATCAATCTTTGGTTATAATTAGATTTACATTATATTGAAAATATCCCAATTTTAGCTTAATATTATATTATCATCTTTTAACTTTACCATTGATTATTATAGATTCAAATTGTGTTTGATTTCAGGTTTCATGTCAACCTTTTCAAATTACTACTATATTATTATTACTATTTATCATTATTATTATTATTTAATTATTATTTTCTAGTACTACTTGAGTTGAATTGAATTTTGTTAGAATCAAGAATTATATATGGAAATTGATTGCTTATTCATCAATATTATTTTACATTTTAAGTTTATTATTGGTTCATCTGACTTGTCATAATGTATTTATCCTCTTTAAGAAACATTTTTATTGTCGTTTCGCCTACATATAGCTATTGCCTTGTTGTTGTTTGCAGTAGATTATCTAATATTTCAAATTCATTTATATTAATTCCACTTCATTTATTTACATTGATTTATCAATTGAAGTTTAATGTAAGAGATCCGTTGTTTGAAGGTGTTATCATTGTTAGATATAAGTTCTAATTTTATTTGTTACTTATTTGGTAATACAAGTAGGTTGGGATATTTGACTAAACATTCAATTTATTATTAATTTACTTTAAATGTAATTTGGTTTGGTGTTATAATTATTTGTTTCTACTTTTTTTTTTCTTGGTACTATACATAATTACTACATATTTATGAATCAAGAGATTGTCAGGTAATGGTGTTATTTAGTCAGCTTAATGAATTTATTTAGAGTTTACAATATTTTTTTTATTTGATCAACTTTATAAAGACTTAGAATATATACGCATATGCTTTTTTGTAATTTAATCAATTATGGTTGGTTGTATAATTTATGTATATTAGCTATTTTGTATAGGTTTTTTAATGTTGTTTTTTTCCTTTAACATTACAGTAGTTTGTAGTACAAAAGAAATTAAGGAAATGCGTTATCGGAGCATTATCAAAAAGGTCGTGCGCTGTGCAATAATACTTTGCCCCATTAATGACTAAACCACACTAGATAAAATATAAATAAATATCAGACACCTACTCTTCTCTTTAATCCACAAGTTCAGACTCTAGACAACTTACTCCTTTCCTATTTATTGACTGTTTTCAATACTATTCTTATCATTTCCCCTTCTGAAAAGCATATCCAAAAAAAGAGCTTATAATGGTGGCGGGCAAAATAAGAGAGATCATATCGGTTTCTCGTAGGACTGCTCGTGGTCTCAAACAGACTCTTGAGGACATAGCTGAACAACTGATAGCTAATCATAGAGAATCTCAACTAAAACCTGTCTTACAACCAATTCCAGTGAGAAATTCAAATGCTGGTAGACATCCTCTATTAAATAATTTAAAGAATTATCAACAAATTAAGAATTATGCTAGAAATTATTCAACTATGTCAACTATGGTCACAAAGAGATCTTTTACAACTAAAATCAATTTAAATTTAAATCAAATTCCAAATTCTTTTAAGAGAATTAATACTTCAACTATGGCTAGAAATGTTATTTATCAAGTTCAACCATTTAGATTATCAACTAGAGTTGGTTCAAGACCTAATTTTATTGGTAGAAATTTATATCAACATTTTTCAAATCATAATGCAAGAATGTTTTCAACTTATGGTCCTAATGTTGCATCGCAAGCTGTTCATAATTTAACTCAAGGTTTAAGAGCTGGTTTTATTAAAGGTGGTGCATTAGCTAACCAATTAGGTAAAAGTTATGTTGGTTCAATGAATGCTAATCCAGATATTGTTGATCAAGATGTTAAATTAGCTAGAACTGATTCTGAAGCTAGTCAATTATTTTCTGAAGGTTGTTTTGTTGAATTTAATATTCCAACTTCCACTGAATCTAGTAGTATTCTTGATGAATTATATGAACAAGAACAAGAAGAACAAGAACAAGCACAAGAATCTCAAGTTACTATTAAAGAATCCAAATTCCATGTTAAATATTCTCATAATCATTATGGTCAAAAAGAAAGAGTTTTATTAGATGATGAAATCTTTAATGATTTCAAGCGAAGGGAGATGAAAGAAATTCAAGCATTACTTGATCAAGCAATTAAACGAGAACAGATTTGGAATGAAATTGAAACTCTGCGAGATGGAATTGGTACTGCTATTACAGAAAGATTGACTAAGAAAAGTAAAATTGTTTATAGATTTTATTATTCTGATTGTGAACGTTCTAAAATGGAAAGACATTTGAATGATTTAAATATTGTTCATGGTACAGTTGTTTCATGGTCTGAATCATCATTGGTTTCTTCTTCTTATCCAGCTTCGATTCTTTCTTTTACTACTAATGATAGTCCTGAAATTGTTAATTCACTTGGTTTATCAAGGTGGTCAACTTTAAGTTCTAATGATATTTTATCTCCAGCTATGTCTATTTCATCTGGTATTCCTGAAAATCATGGACATTTCTCATTTTATTATGCCAATGAACGAGTTTTATCTGATGTTGGTGATACTACTCCTGAACGAGTTATATCTGTTTAAGTATAATTTATTGGCGTTTTTTATCAGCACTTAATTTAATTTGTTAATTAGTTAGTGCCTTAAATGGTTCAGGTTTTTTTATCTTATTATTCTTTTTTGTTTTATTTGCATTTGACATATTGATCATTTATCTTTTCATTTTCTTATCTTTTCTTTTATATTATTGATGTTGTTGTTCTTTTTTTTATGAGGTTACATTTTACGTTTTTCAGAGTTACTAGTTTTGTGACCGCTTTTTGGGTTTTTCATAGTTAATATTATATCTTATACATAATACATGTTATACTGATGTCGATAGTTTGATATTTTGATCATTCTCCGTAATAGAGCGAGATCGCCCAGGTTCTGAGGAGGATTCTCGTGTTAAACAGCTGTCTGTAATCGATTCAGGTACACAGCAATTTTGCTTTACTTAGACTCCTAGATATACGTCCACAAAGTAGCTAGCTTCTATAACGGTTGGAAATTGCCTAACGATATATTAACAAACTTATTGCACCTTTACAGACACGGATCATTCATTATATACAACAAAAAACAGGACAAGTGATCAATCTATATTTATCAAAACATGAGTGTAAATGATTCAACAGAAGACTCAACAACAAATACTAATACTACAAATAGTCCTAAATCACCATCTAAGAGCTCAATGATGGGGCTGCCTAACGAATCACAGGATACATTTCAAAGTTTCCAAAGTGCTTTTGAGCAAGAAAGTGACCTGGAAAGAGAACTTGGTGATGATGATGTTAATGATACTAAGAATATCAATGATGAATCTGTTGTTGTTGGGCACTCTACTGAAATTGAAGAAGAAGAAGAAGGTGATGATTTCGATAAAACAGTTGAAATAGACCAAAGTCTAATGGCTAAAACACCTGTTGTTGAAACATTTAATAAAAAAGATTTACACTTATTGTCATCAAATGAAAATAATAAAGAAGAAATTATTGGTGAACCCCTTGAAAGAGTTGAAACATTAGAAAATGAACCTTCAAAAAAAGAAGATCTAAAAACTAAAACAATTGTTGCAAATAATCGCCCACTATCAATAATTAGTACAACTGATGAAAAACGTAAAAGTGGTACAGGTTCATTAAACTATAAACGTCAAAGTATTCAAGATTCACTCAATTCCAAACGTTTAAGTACTTCTTCAATACCTTCAAAAAGTGTTTTACAATTGGCTCATTCTAATGAATCTACTACTTCAATAAGTTCATCTAATTCTCATGTTCCAACTTTTAAAAAATGGTTTAGTTTTAAATCTGCTAATAATTCAGTTGATAATATTTCAACTTTAAAACAACTTACTCAATCAATGAATTATAATTTATTATATTCAAGATTTCAAACTAATGAACAAGATTTACATTCAAAATCAGCTAAAGATCAAGATTCAGTTTTAGCATCTGCAATGTCATTAAGAAAAACTTTTAATGAAATTAAAACAGGTATTGAATATTCAAATGATGAAATGTTAATTGAAGGTATTGATTGGAATTTTTGGTCTACTGTCGTCAATGATTATCAATCTGTCGTTACAAAAGATTCAGATGAATTATTACGTCACATTACAATTGGTATACCAAGGGAATTAAGAGGTATGGTTTGGCAATTGATTTGTAATTCAAAATCTTTTGTTTTAGAAGAATTTTTTAGAGATGCTAGAGTACAATCAAGTGATTTTGAAAGTCAAATTAAAAGAGATTTAGCTAGAACTAGTTTTGTTACTAAAAGTGCAGTTAAAGCAAAGGCAGATGATTTATTTGATGTTATTAAGGCATATAGTTTATATGATATGGAAGTTGGATATACTCAAGGTATGGCATTTATTACAGTTCCTTTATTAATGAATATGGATGCAAGTGAATCATTTTGTATGTTAACTAAAATTATGAAAAATTATGGATTTAGAGAACTGTATTTACCTGAAATGCCAGGATTACATTTGAAATTATATCAATTTGATAGATTAATTGAAGATTTATTACCTGATTTACATCTACATTTAAAAAGACAAGGTGTTAGATCGTCAATGTATGCAACTCAATGGTTCTTAACATTATTTGGTTATAAATTTCCATTAGAAATGATGTTACGTATTTATGATGTTGTTATTGTTGAAGGTATTGAATCGATTTTGAAATTTTCAATAAATTTAATGGAAAAAAATGAAAGTAGTTTATTAGAATTAAAATTTGATGATTTGGTTACTTATTTAAAAGATAAATTATTTTTTTACTATATTGAGAATTCAGATATTACTATTAATAATGAAGAAGAAGAAGAGCACACAAATTCTAACAATTTATCTAATGCCTATACAAATAAAGAAATTACTGCTGATACATATAAATTAGATGAATTTGTTAAAGATGCAATGGCAATTGAAATTTTACCAATGACTTTACAAAGATATGCAGCTGAATATGAAGAAGTTAATAGACTAGAAAAAGAAAGAAGAGAAGAAATCGAAGAATTAAGAACTAAAAATGGATATTTAACAAGAGAAATTAGAACAATTGAAGCTGCTTATGCAACATTAAATAGAGAACATGTTGAAATTGCAAATGAAATGGTTCAAGGTAAAGTTCAAATTGCTACATTGGAAGATGAAAATAAAGATTTAAAGAAACAGATAGAAGAAATGGCTGATAGGTTACAACATTTAGAAAAACAACCTGATACACAAATTGATTTTACTGGTGAAATTTCAGATAATATGGGATTAGAGATTCAAAAAACAATGCAAAGAAATCTTGAAGTTATGGAAGAAAATAGAAATTTGGAAGATAATTTAGCTGCTTTAGAAGAACAATATTCACAATTAAAGACAGAGCTAGAAACTGTGAAGAAAACAGGGAAGTGGGGTGTTAAATCATTTTGGTAGATTTCGTTTTTTTGTATATCTTTCTTCTAGATTAACTTCAATATTATCAATTAATTTTTGAGTGTTGATTGCATGCACTGTATATGTTATATACACTTTTTTTTACTATTCATATTCATAATCATAATCATTTCGTTGTTTTGTGAAACAAAAAGGGAGTGGAGACTGGAGAGTTACGCGGCATAACTCCCACGAACGCTCTGTTTGTTCGCGCGAGTTATGCTCTTATTTTTCAATCACCAAATCACTTTAATTTACAGAATTAAATAATGAAGAAACTAAATTATTATTGATTATACGTACACAACCAGCTTCATTACAATGTTATCGGCTAATCCGTTAAATAGTCTGAAACCAGCTGGTCAATCAATAATAAGATTTTTTTCATCATCATCAATAACTAAAGCAAGAGAATATAAAACAATTGTTGAAAGACAAATAAAGAAACAAGTACCATTAAATGAAGGTGATTTAAAACCAAGAAAATTATATATTCCAAAAGAAATACCTAAATATCCAGCATATCCATATGGTGAATCAAGAATTTTTAAAAGATCAAATAGAGGATTATTTGGTGGACAATTTATTTCATTTGGTAATCAAGTTTCAGAAATGAGAAATAAAGCTAGAAGAACATGGTTACCAAATATTGTCAATAAATCATTCTGGTCAGAAACATTACAGAAAAAGCTTAGAATGAAATTAACTACAAGAGTTTTAAAAACTATAACTAAAGAAGGTGGAATAGATAATTATTTAACTAAAGATAAACCTGCAAGAGTTAAAGAATTAGGTATATATGGTTGGAAATTAAGATATGATGTGTTAAATGCTAGAATTAAACAATCAATGCCACCAAGATATTATGTTGTTGAAACAGCAGAAGGTGAAAAGGCTAGAGTTTACTATGAGGGAAAATATAATGGTAAAGCATTAAAATTAACGATTGGTAGAAGAAGATTATTATCTTTATTATTCCCACTTGTTAAGTATCAAACTGTTGGTGATTTAACATTCACTTCATTCAGTGTGACTCGTGCTAAAATGAGTATAGAAGAAGTTTTAAAAGAATGTGAACAATATAAACTTGATTTAACAGAATATAAATTGTAAGATTAAATAAACATTAACAACATCAACACTAACACAAATAATATTATTTATACGTTTAATTTTTTATGTACATAGTCATATATTAGATTTTAACTAATTTTGTCATTTAATTTTTTGATTAGAAATGTATTAAATAATTTAAAGATTAAGTTCAACTTGTTCACAAAAGCCTGTCAAAAGGGGATTCAAAGCGTGTATTAACCAAATCTAGCTATATGGTGTGCCACAAAATGATATCACGTGTCGTGAGGGAGGGCTACTTAGTGGCTGTGCGAGCGACTATTCGCTGAAAATTTTGGGAATCATCAAAATTAAATATACTAAAGCAAGACATACTGCGATATAAAGAATCCTTTCCCTAAGACAAATAACAACATATATATCAAAATGGCTAAGTCAGGTATGTGTTATATACTTGTCTTTCAGACTATAAAATTAAAAAACTGAAAGAACCTGATAAATTATCAATATTTAAAATGATTATTAAAGAGAAAAAATGTGAAATTAATTGAAAATTATATTTATGAACAAACAGCATACAGCAAACAACAAAATAATATATGAGTTATAAATATATATCATTGATTATTGATTTATTATAATATGTGATTGAACTAAATTCATATCTCTATTTCCAATTTGTAGATCTCTAGAGATAAAATGAAAATAATTTATTGAAAATTTTATGAACAATACAATTGAATTGTTAAATTTGATACTCATATAGATAAATACGTTCATTTTTTCACCATATCAATTTAAAATCACGTTAACCTTTTGAAATTGAAGAGAGGGTGTTCTTTCATTAAAACCTACATAAATCTTTTCTACAAATATAAGTTTAATTTACTTGATTTTTGCAATAGATTACAATAAAATAGAATTGTATTAATATTTCTCTTACAATGTGCAACATTTAATTTAGTTCAGGTGATAATTTATCTTCAAAATGGTCTTTCATACTTTAGAATTTTTAAAAGTCAAGTTATATTAAACCAATTTACATTTTACTAACAATAAATTAAATATTATTATTATAGGTATTGCTGTCGGTTCAAACAAAGGTTACAAATTAGAAGCCAAAGAAGTTGCTCCAAAAATCTCCTACAGAAAAGGTGCTTTATCTAAAAGAACTGCTTTTGTCAGATCTCTTGTCAGAGAAGTTACTGGTTTAGCTCCATACGAAAGAAGAACTATGGAATTGATCAGAAATGCTGGTGAAAAAAGAGCTAAGAAATTTGCTAAGAAGAGATTAGGTACTCAAAAGAGAGCTAAGGCTAAGGTTGAAGAAATTAACAAGATCATTGCTGAATCCAGAAAACATTAAGCATTTTTTTAATTCAATCTTTTCATATCTTTACATAGGCTCTATTAATATACGATAATATCGGTTTTCTTAATTAATATAACTTATTAAAATTGTATTTTATCCATTTTATAAAAATCAATGATAACAGTTTCTCCGTAATAAAAATAAAAATAAAAAAGAAATATCTTGTGAGCCATTGCGCCGCGCTGTCATCATTGGTGCAGAGATGTGTCCTTTGTGTACCTGACTAGCACTGCCCGATGTTTCCCGGAACCTTTCTTATTGGCCCTTTAAGCGAGGAATTCTAATTTCTGGTTTTCCCGATATAAATTCTTTGATTCCTATTTGATCCTACAATTATGTATAATTTTATTTCCTACTAGAAAATTTGCTTATAAATACATTCATATATCTTTCTCTTTCTTTTATCTTCCGTTAATTCACTTTCAGTTTTATTCAGTTCATTCAATCATGTTCCAATCAACTTTCAAAAATAAACTTAATTCACATTTTCGTTTATATTCAAGCTTTAAAACAACACCTCCTACATATTTTCAAGAAGCTGGTAGTATTCCAAGAAATCTGAGTCAGATAAGAGCTCAACAAAGAGAACATTTAAGGTCATATAAATCAAATGATTTAAATTTGTCTAGTTTATCTTCTCAAGAATCTCAACCGATACCACCATCTTTTACAACATCTAGTACATCTTCTATGATTTTATCACCATCACCTGCTCCATTAGTTCCATTATCAGCAGCACCTATATCTCATGTACCAAGAGAAGAAAAAGCTCGTTTTTCTGAAGTTATTAAAGATAGTGGGAAAGGTTTTCTATTTTCAGTTGTGGCTACCATAATAGTGGTGATGTATTTAGAACAGGAAGATAAAATAAAGACTCTGGAAAAACAAACTGATATGCTGAAGAAAAGACAAAGAGAAATGTTGGTTCAAGTTCAAACTATGAAAAAGCAAGTGATGAATGAACTTACTCAATCAAATAAAAAGAATACTTTAACACAAGGTAGAATGCAAATGCATATAGCATTACTGAAGAAACAACTGGAGGAAACTGGTATGAATCCAATAGATATAGCCACTGCATTAGATAAGTTTGAAGAAGAGATTAAAATGGAGTCTAGTAAACAAGGAATCAACTTATGGGTTCCAAGTGAAGCTTCAATGAAATCATACATACCTGATGCCCGTGAGTATGAGAGAAGAAGCTAACAAAATATTATGGGATATTTTTTATTTTCAACTAATTTAAGTAATTTACATTTTTTATACAACAAATCAATACATTCATTCATTCATTTACATTTCTATGGTTTCTTAGAAAACCCTTAGTCCTACTGCCAATTTCCCGCACGTGTCAGAACGTTAAAATTTTTTTGTTACCGCTCTATAAAAATCAAATTTTCTATGATTTTAAGTATCACTTGTTCTTCTTGAGTTTTCTTCTTTTTTTAACAATGTTTTTTAAACCGATAGGCGCCCATTAGAGTCACAACCCATGTCTTTTCTTCCATACGTGGATAGTGCTCGGGTCTGCCTTAGAAGAATATTTAAAGAGCTGGATGGTTCTTTGGTTTTTTTCGGCCATTTTGTCGTGCTAAATTGGCTTTAAAGTCATAGCTATGCGGTCCTAAACTTACATTTAAACTTACTTGTAGTTATTAAGAATATAAAGAATGATATAGATTTTAATTTATTTACAAAGAAAAGGTAGACGTACTGTAGTGATTGTTTTAACTGAGAAGTTTTGCATCAATCTTCTCTTTTTCTCTTTGCTCAATTTTGAATTTAAGAAGACGTGGAATTGGGCAACATGGTGACCTAGCTTCTTCTCCTTGCTCTTGATAAAACTTAGAGCAGCATTCATATAGCTGATCTATTATCTTTGAACATTTGGATTCGTTGTAGTTGTTTCTCTTTAAACAGTCTATAATTATGAAAAATGAGGTGATATATTTGTTAGTATTGAACTTGATGGGTATATGGTCTTTCATTGAGAGAAGTGCAGCTAACATACCTTGGATCCTACATGCTTCTGGCTTGCATGGATCTATTTCTTTAGCCATTATTGGTTGTTTTGGTGGTGAAGAAAATCAAATTGTTTTAGTTGAGCTTAATTTGAGGAATATTCATTCAGCTTCAACAAAATTTAAACGCGTCCTTTGAGCAAGAGAAATAAATTAATTTGTTGTTTCCCCTTTTTTCTTTCATTTCCACTCTTTACAACACACCAACCATTACTTCAAAAATCAATTTGTTTAGGTGATTTAATCATTCATTGTTTTTAGTCATGTCTTCTGCCACCGTTGAAGACCTAGATGATAAGGCCCATGAATCATTAGACTCCCCAACTCATTCTATTCAGTCAACAGTCTCTTCAATTTTAAAACCCCCTTTAATAAATCAAGACCTGAAGTTCTCTGATCCTAAAATCTTTGGTGATGATGGTATTAGAAAGTATTCTCAAAGTGTTTCATTCTATCCTGGTGCCAATTTTGAATTATATGGAAGTTTAAATGGTAGTTTCCCACGTACTTTATTTATACTGTACAGAAATTTATTACAATTGTTATTTTACTTATATTATTATTGGTTATTCTTTAGAAGTCTTGTTGAATCAACTTTTTTTGTTTTAAGTCGTTATTTCTGGGGTGCTATCTTTCTATTTAATATTTTCCCATCTGATTTTACTGAAGATTATATTGTACCATTTGCCCCAACTGAACATCATCATGATGGTTTAACTTCTTCAACTTTAACATTGAGTTTATCTGAAGATGGTGATTATAGAAGTTATTTCAGTCTTTCTACATTAAAATATTATTATTCTAGATTATTAGAATTACCATTATTTCTTGGAAATTATGCTGCTTATAAATCAATTGAAGGTTTAACTCCAACTGATAAAAGTATTATTTTTAAATCAATTGGACGTACAAAATTACCAGCTAATTTAGCAATTGTATTTGAAATGACACCATTAATTGTTCCAATGCCACCTGATGTTCCTACACCTTATTTAACAGCAGATAAGAAATTAGTTATTCCTGATTCTAAAACAACTTCACAAATTATATCAGCTAGAGCTGAATGGAGTGCATCACATCATACACATAAAGCTACTGAAACATTAAGAGTTTGTGCTGAATCTGCAAGAGTTGTTTCATGGTCAGTTTATTCTGGATTAGGTTTAATTACTTTATTTGAAAAACATGGTTATTCTTGGAAAAATTTAGAAAGATTAGGTTCAATGATTCAAACAGAACTTTCAAATTTAAATGGAGGTTTAATGGATTCAAATATTTATATTAAATTGATTGATATTTCTACTGGTGAAACTTTAGTTATTGCTCATAATGAATTAGTTAAAGGTGGTAATGTTTCTGAAACTGGATCATTAAATGATGATGATGAAGGTATTGAATTAACTCAAATTGAAGCTACTCCATTAAGTAGCAATCCAGAAGTTGATATTTTAGAACAAAATACTATCCACCGTGAATTAACTGTGTTGTTGCTAAGAGAAGAAGATCAAATAACCTCTGATTCTGAATTAATGACTATTTTCAAGAAACAATTAGGAGTTGAAGAAGAATCAGCTAAGAAATCACCATTTGCTTCCTTTAAATCCCCTGAGCTTGTCCTCAAATACGGCACCTCCAGAACCAACGTGTGTTCCTTGAGCAGCTTCTCCAGTGTCTCCTCCTCCTCCCCATCCTCCTCCATCCAGTTCTTCGACTTCTTCCCCTGCCATAACCCGCTGGCTCCCTTCTCAGCCTTTGCGAGCTCTCTCCGTCGTGGCGCGCACAATTAGTTGATTCTGTGATTGCCCTTATCAACTCGATATCTCCTAACCTTTTGCTACCCTCTTTTATGTAATAC